>CAWUFW010002971.1:1800000-1978741 GCA_963921515.1 Calotriton arnoldi
ATTTGTATCCATAGTCTGCAAACGACAGAATAATGCGGTCGACTCGGACAAGATGCGGAATCAGTTCGTCGTCCGTCAGATAAATATCATCTACGTACGAGAACGCATCTGGATCAATGCTGTGCAACAAAGACACAACACGTGCAGCAAAAGCCCCGGGGTTGTTTTTATACCCCATAGGCAATCACGTAAATTTTTTCTGATTTCCGACGGCGGTGAATGCTGTCAAGTCAGTGCTCTCAGGAGCCAAGTTATGACTGTAGAAACCATTGGATATATCCAGTGTAGTTTTGTATTTTTTACGAATAAGGCTGTTCAATAGCGCAGAGCTATGTGTGTTTTGTACCGCAAATGTACGACAATGACTATACAGATTTTGATAATCTAATACAATGCGATATGAACCGTCAGGTTTCGATACCGGAAAAAGAGGATTATTCATCGGTGCTACACGGGATTCAATCACTCCTTGATACTCCAACGGAGTTAGAATGTCACAAACGGGAGCCTTTGCCTCTCGTCTGATTGGATATTGCGGTTGTGGTTGTGGCATAGACCGTAATGGTATCTCATGTGCCGGTGAATCAATGTCCCAGCCCACCTGATTATGGTACACCGCTGGGGCAAGGGCCAAAGCCCACTCAGCTGCATAAGCCTTTGCGTGTTCCTCAGGGACATAACGCGAAAAACTCAGAAGTATCACGTCCTCCCCTCTAGAAGCGGCTAGCACAAATGGTGGAGGCCAATCTGCCTCCGCCAATAAAATGTCGTATGAGAAGGTAAGATTTTCCCAGAAAACCGCAGTGATTGTACATTGTATATCACCTTCAATTTGGAAGACAATCTCATAGAGTCTATCCGGGGGGGGGCAACCTGTGTATCTGCTGTTTTTACTTTAATAAATGTATCAGTTGCTCTCTCCTCCAGACAGGGACGCAGTGCCTCACGCACTATAGTAACCTCTGCTGCGCTGTCGAGCAGAGTCACCGCCCAAGTCCAGTCTAGAAGCCGCATTCTTACCGTCTGAGGCATACTTCGCTGTTAAAGCGGCCACCTTTTTCAACTGATCCGGGGGTCAAAAACGAGGCAGATCCTCTTGTTTGGCTTTAACGTCAAACTGTCGAGGTTGATCCCGTCCCTGCTGCGTGGTCGGACCTTTGCCATGATCCTGGCGCTCCCCACAACCGACTTGAGAGTCCAATGTGTCCTGTAAAGAACGAGGAGAGAGCTGATCAGGGACTTGAAATCTATCAGGAGTCTTAATTTTCGCGCGGTCGCTCAAGTCATAAGTACGCTCAGAAGACTCAGGGGTCGGTGAACCAGCACGCGAACCCTGCTTCTGTTGTTGCTGCCCCTGTTTCTAATTTCTCCAGTTCTTTTAAGGAAAGAACGGGCGCCCATCCTTATCAGTCTGGGCTTTTTGTTGAGGTTGAGATTGAGTTTGCGTTTGAGTAAAAGGCTTAATTCCCAGACTATTGCGCCCTAAGGTTTTATAAGCGTTAGCAATAATCTTTGGCAATTGGCGCTGTTTGTTTGCGTCTGCAACAGCCTCCAAGCGTTGTGCCACTTGCAAGCTTACAGCATCACCCTTAACATTAGCAAGGATCATATCGGAAACAATGTCGAACACCCCGACCAGTCTCATCCCCAACTCCAGAGCTGTCTCTGCCCCATGTTTATCCTGAACACGTTTTATCACGGAAGGGAGTACGGTCATTGAGGGGGTGCCGAAACACATTGAAAAAACCGCAGCCAACACTCTACCCCAAGTGTTGCAATCAGCTAATTCGGGAACTAGGCCTTTAGGTAAACTCATGGTCAAGATCCTGTGTTTCTCCACAGGCGTGGTATTTGGAAAAACAGCCTCGAGTTGTCCAAATTTCTCAGCAAGCCAATAAGGAAATTCATCCTTATTTTGTGGACGCTTGCCCATCACTGAATTAAGCATGACATGACTGATGGTTACTCCACCAGGTCCTGGTGGTTGCGCAGCAATGCCAGGTGGTCCTACCTGGAAGTTGCGCGACATGAACTGAATAACCACTCTATAAATACGTATTAACGATGTATGCAATACGCGGAGCTCTGCGACTGTAGCATTGAGATAATTTGGGTGCGGGGTATACCCAGCCAAAACGGGCCACGTGGCCCTATCGATCGATAAAGGGCCTAAACGGACCGGTGCTATTGGGTGAGGAAGGGCGGCATTCAAGCATATTTGATGTTGCCAAGCCGTTAGCGGAACTTCAAGAGACCTATAAGGCCGATAATTCTGAGGAAGGGCCGTGGCACTATATTAGTGAAACAAATTATCAGCTCCATCAACTGCCGGAAAGGTGACCCAAGAATATAACACCTCGAAGCGGTAAGCTGCATCCGCTTCTACAACAAAAATTAGCGCAACACCAGCATTTGGGACCCCATGTTGAGTCAAATAAGCTGTGACTGCAGCCCGGTTAGGCGGCGCAATCACAACCGCCATAATCAATAGTTAGAGAATAACAACCTATGCGTGGCAGCACAATAACGGGTTAATATGAAAGAGAAAGACCTTTTAAAATTCAAGCTTAAAAAACCTATATAACATCAATTCTGCACATACACAGAACTATGCGCAGGAAAACAGGACCTTGGTGTATAGGGGTTGCACCTTCCTACCACCTAAGGAACCCAAAATCCCAAAACCGACCAGCTATAGTGTCTCGTTTGTTCTCCTACATAATCATGAAGCTACAAATGATTAGACAACCCAGAACACAACACTCCCGATTCTCTCAGGAATCGCGGTAGCAAGACATACCCTTTCGCTCACTCACTCGTACTTGTCCACAATAAGAATGGTCAGAGTCACTGCTATAGTTCAAAATGTTTATTTTAACTATTGGGCTCTATAATGCAGTATACAAGCCACTACCAGCAGCGAAATGCATAAACCTAAAACAATTAGCATTGTTACAATTCCATAGAATATAAAGGGGGATGTCATCATATACAGACAGTGGAAAAAGGACTATAAGGCCTAACCACATTCCACTTGGTGAGGTGAAGTTTATTATATAAAGGAAGATCTCTGGGCTTTATCAGCAGACCCCATACCTTAGTCCCTAGATGGAAGTTTTGCATCATAGGAACAGCACAGCTCTTTTCTCTGGAAAGATCCCTCTCCAAGTGTGTAATGTAATATAATGTAATGTAACTGGGTACTTGTAAAGCGCGCGGCTACTCCACAGAGTGTCCCGGCGCTGAAGGGCCCCAAGACAGACAGTATGCACAAAACAGGAAGGCCTAGATCTCATGTTGGAATAGCCAGGTTTTTAGTTTCCTCCTAAAGGCGAGGAGGTCCTGCACCTCTCTAAGCGAGAGTTGCAAGCTATTCCATAGCCGCGATGCCACCACTTGAAAGGATCGGCCACCCATACGGGAGCGGAAAAACTTTGGGATGGTCGTCAGGAGCTGTACTGAGGACCTCAAAGTCAGTTGTGGGACATAGTACTGAATCCTTTTCCTGATATAAGGGGCTCCTGTATTATGAAGGGCCTTAAAGGCCAAGACCAGAGCTTTAAAATGGATCCTCTTCCGGACTGGTAGCCAGTGCAAGGATATCAAGTGAGGGGTCATTCTCTCCCTGGGGCCTACCATGAGAATAGCTCTGGCAGCCGCATTCTGGATCACCTGCAAGCGACCTAGTAAATAGTCGGGGAGGCCCAGATACAGGGCATTGACGTAGTCCAGCCTTGCTACAATCAGGGCCTGGACTACAGTCTTCCTGTGTGGGACCGGGAGCAGGGGAAGAAAATTCCTTAACATTTTCAATAGCCCAAAGCAGGTGCTGGCCACAGTTTGAATCTGTGCCTTCATGGACAGGTCAGCATCCAGCTTGACCCCAAGGTTCTTCACGGTGCTAACTGAGGTCATGGGGGGCATATCCTGTGGCCACCATTGGCCCCATGCTTCACACGGATTAGAGCCGAAGAAAATAATCTCCAACTTTTCCGGATTACACTTCAATTGGTTTCGTCTCAGCCAGGAAAACACCACCGTCAAGCAGGCGTTTATCTCACTGCCTCTGAAATCAGCACCCTTATCACAGGTGAACAACAATTGCGTGTCATCGGCGTAAGATACTATTTTTGCGCCGTATTCCTCAGCTAGGAGTGCAAGGGGGGCCAAATACACGTTAAAAAGTGTCTGGCTCAAAATCGAGCCCTGTGGAACCCCTACTTTCATAGGGGGGATGGGAGCCGAAAAGGGAGGGGATCATATTGTTTGCTGGCGGCCACTTAAAAAGGAGGTGAACCATCTAAGTACCGTGCCACCAATGCCACACTCCTGGAGTCTTCGCAAGAGTCGGTCATGGGGCACGGTATCAAAGGTCGCGGAAAGGTCCAGCAATACAAGTACCGCATTGCTACCTTTGTCTAGTGTTGCTTTAATAGTTTCCGAGACTTCTAATAAGGCTGTTTCGGTGCTGAAGTTTGCTCTGAAGCCCGACTGACTGGGGTGAAGTAAATGGTTGGCCTCCACATATTCCGTGGTGACTGTATTTACATATTTCTCCAAAACCTTGGAAAAGAAGGGCAGCAATGATATTGGTCTGTAGTTACCGGCTACCAATGGATCGGCCGCGGGTTTCTTCAAAAGCGGGAGAATTTTTGCGTGTTTCCAGCTCTCTGGCACTTGCCCCTCATGCAGAGAGGTGTTCAAGACAAAGTTGACAACTGCAATAGACGCCAGTACTTTTGCTGGACAAGGGTCGGAGGGTGACCCGGACTTGAGAGCTTTCATTATCTCGAGGGATTTATCCAAAGTGATAGAAGGAAACTGCATGAGGGAAAAACCAATTTTAGGGTTGGTGCGGGGGGCGAACCCATGTTTACTTCCATCACCTGGGGCAGTGCCTCAAAGGAATCTTGGATGATTTTGATTTTGTCATAGAAATAGCGAGCCAGATGGTTCGTCCAGTCGCTGGTAGGGGCGAATGGGCTGTGAAAGAACAACATGCATCCCCGTAATATCAAAACACAAGTTTTCAGTAGCGCAGCTGTGTTAGCATGTTTTGTCTAGATGCTAGGGACTGACCAGAACAGAATAACAAGGAGCATTGTTTATCGACCTTGCACATCGTGTTCAGACTAAACTCCAGGAACAGGCAGGGAACGCAGAAAGCAGACAGTTCTCATGTGAAAGGCACAAACAGAGTCTTGCAATACAAAGTCATGTAGTAACGTGCGCAAAAGCAGCATCATGGCAGCAGAGCTCATGCTTAGCGATGTCGACAATGACCCTAATGGCCATATAACAGTTCTTGGTTGAGGGAGGTGTTGTATTCCGCTTTAGGTGTCCGTATATAGGTTTTCCTGAAACATGTCCTTATATAGGCACAATTCGCATTGCCCTTATATAGTCATAGAATCCCAGTCCTTATTTAGGCATTAGCCGTGCACTCCAAATACAGGCATGGTCACCGACATCCGTCCACCCTAACGTCACAACGAGTTCTTAGAAACCAGACGATTGACTGAGTGAAACTGTTATCTATTGTTTCCACGATTCTGAGACGTGTTCCGATTCTAAAGGGAAACAAAGTGGTCATGTTTATGCGGTTGCCAGAAACTACTCCCTTCTTGTTCTCAAGGAGTTTCTAGTGGCCTCTGAGCTAGCTGGCACAAGTAATTAAGTTTAATATACTCGATAGGGCCATACCGACCTCAGTCCTATGTCAAGCCTATAGGTTATATTATTCCAATGCGCAGAGCCTATTAGGGAAATAGGAACTACACTACAGAGGGCGACAGATGCTTCTAGGGTGGAAGTGTGGAGTGGAGGAATGTTGTTATTTTTGGGGTCTTGGGATGTTACAATGTTTGTATTGTTAATTTTGTTTAGTTTGCTTTCGCTTTTGTGTATTACCCATGCTGCACTGCTTGTCTGCACCTACGACCCATGCACTTCTTATCAAACCACCATGACAGAAATACTTGAAAAGATCACTGCACTCTCATGGAACGTTAATGGTGTTAAGAGAGGTGCAGTGTTCCAGTACCTTAAACGCCACTCCCTACCAGTGGTGTAACTGTAGGAAACACACCTCCTCAGTAATAATTGCCCCTTCCTACAACACAGCAGATACCCCAGGGTGTATCACGCTGGTACGTATCGTTTGGCAGCCATTCTCCTACACACCTTAGGCCGCTTTGTCATTAATTGATGGGGACATGGAGGGCACACATTGGACGATCGCGTCAGTATACGCCTACCTACACATGATGAACACACTGCAGGCACTCACAGTGGTGCTATTACAATACCGCCAGCCCAACATCTTTGGGTGGTGACTTCAACTTAGTTATGGACCTCCATCTGGACTCTAGCAACCTTTTGGCACATAAATCGATTGACCTGCCAGCATGGGCGATATCCCTTGCCCTGATGGACACTTGCCATTCGCTCCACCCTCAAACTAGGGAATACACTTTTTATTTCCACTCATACAGATTCTCTTCTTGAACAGATTATTTTCTCCTGCCGTCGGCATGCACAGCTGGACTGGTGGAGGCTCAGCTCCTACTGCATGTGCTGACCGATCACACACCGATAGCTCTCACACTCAGATTGCCCAGAGGGGGGCGAATGGGGCAATGGATGTTGAGTGCCTCTTGGACGCTACATTTAATTGCTTCCTCAGACAACAAATCTCTGACTACTTCACCACTAGCAAAGATACAGTGGATTTGCCCAACATACTTTGGGAGGCTTTAAAGGTGTTCCTGAGGGGACAGATAATATCACATCACACAGCAGCCAAAGTTCACAAACACAGGGGCATAGCTGAGCTAGAATACGAAATATGCACTGTGGAGTGGGACCTCGCGGAAACCCTCAATGACCGAGCGAGGAATACCCTAGAACTAAAGAAGCTGGCACTTAGACAGAAATTGCTAGGCACAGCACCCTTAGCACACCTAACTACACAATATAAGCTGTACGAGGTGGGAGATAAGGCAGGTAAACATGTACACTGGCTAGCACACAGGAACAAGACATCTGACTAGTTCCCAGCCTAATTACGAACACGGGCTAAACACTCACACCCTTTAATTGCATAGCCTGAGAATTCGCAAATTACTACACACAGAACGCCCTACACTCACGGCTGAGCACGGCAACCCGATAATTGAGGGCCTGATTGTCCCCAAAGTCATGGATGTGGATAGACATGAACTAGATGAACTACTCACCCCCCAAAGAGTTACTGTAAGCCATCCAGGAGCTTCTTACTGGAAACACACCCAGACCAAACTTTTTCCCATTAGAAATGTATATGAGACACGCGTCACACCTGGTTCTCCCGTTGCTTGACATGTATACTGATGCCCTGGAATCAAGGGAGCTCCTGAACGATTTAGGGTAGCCACGATCTCAGTGCTCCAGAAACCAGAGAAGCCATTTAATGTGCTTGAATCATGCAGACCAATCTCCTTTATCAACATGGAGACCACAATCCTAGCCAAAGTGCTGGTGAACCACCTGGTAAACAGGATTAAATCCCTGATAAACTCAGACCAAAATGGCTTCATGGCGGGGCGTGGCACCCTCCACTGTCTTAGGCGCCTGAACACTGCAATTGCCTTGATCGGAGCCACAACAGAACGCATGGCCCATATATCAATAGATTTCGAAAAGGCATTTAGTTCGGTCTCTTGGCAATTTATGTTCCACCCACTTGAACGTATGAATTTTGGCCCTCTCTTTCGTCGCTACATCCAAGTACTATATTCAAAGCAGTGGTGATGGTCGAAGTGAATGGGGAACTCTCCCCGAACTTTAATATTGAACGAGGGTCAAGACAGGGCTGCCCCCTGTCGCCTCTTCTATTCGCTCTTGACATTCAGCCACTGGTGGAGTGAATTCAGTGAGATGCTCAGCTCTGTGTGTTCCGATGGCCTGCTGGCCACAAGGGCAGAGTGATGTTATTTGCCGGTGATCTCCTAATTTACATCAGCGACCCTGAGACTTTCCTGCTGCGACTCTTATCTATTTTACAAATCTAAACAGATGCATCTGGCCATACCGTGGACTGGCCCCAATCAACTTATATAATCTTAACTGACTGTCGTGCTTGTAATTTGACACAATAGGACACACCTAAACACTGCACTCCCGAGCGGAGGAATATGCACTGCTGCACCTTTAAATAACACACATAAAACAGCACTCCCAAAAGACGAGGCGATAAAACAAGACCCAGCACTCTCTTCAGGCGAGGCAAGAAAACAAATTTAGTTGCATTTAAAGTGACACACACATGTTTATTAATTCAATATTTTGGAAAGGAAGGCAAAATATATTGGTTAATGCAGACTCCCAAATATAAAGTAACTTAAGCACAAAACCAGAATAACATGTAGCATATATACATGTAGCAAAGAGCGAAGAAACTTAGAAATTATATACACAAAGTAAGTAACACCTCACCGATCGATCATGCAAGATCCTTGCCAACTTATGCTGGAGGAGCCCTTCGACAGCCCAGGAAGGAGTTCGATCAGGACTCAAATCCAGATTCTTTTTTGTGGCAGTACGTCTACTCCACAAATGAGCTCCCAGCTGGCCATGAAGACTCCCCGCCTTTTAATATCTTTTACTCAACATGAGGTGAAGGTTCTAGAAACCCCGTCCCCTTTCTTCTGTTACGAAAAACCGAGCTGACCGTACTGGTCTGTGTCAAGGTCAAGACAGAAGCTTGCCAGGCCCCTGTGTTTTGACTCCGAGACAGAGCTGTACATTCCACTCATTCTGCTGGCAACAACAATCTCTGCCCTGAAAGGTACCAAGCTCGCATCCCACACAACATGTTCCAGTTCACTCTGATTGGTGAGGAGCGAAAACAAGTGAAGAGCGAAAACATCCCCGCCCCACTTTGCAGCTACCTGCAAGCACAGAAAATGGAGTCAATTATGCCAAATGGAGCTAATGGTCAATATATCATTCTTAATAACACTACACTGATGGACAACAGGTCATTAAGTCTGCCTTTCTCGTACAGTGGGCGACCCAACACTTTAAATACATAGGGATGCATATTGCACTTACCCGACAACAGGCATGGAACCTAAATATTTCACCTCTATTAACTCAGGTACAGAGAGACTTGGACTACTAAATATAGGGGGCAGAGGAGCACTATTTAAGATGATAGTGCTTCCCTGACTCCTTTGCACGTCACAGAATGACCCAGATACTATACCACCGACTTCCTTCCACCCTCTTTAGTCAGACATGGTGAAATTCCTCTGGCCACGAGGCCTACTGCGAATCTACTATTGTAAATGTGTACTCAACCTCTATGATGGAGGTATGGGGATTGCACACATAAGGTAATATTACTGGGCTAGTCATCTTATACCAATAAATGATTGGCTTTTCATAGGATGTAATGATCCCTCTCTAGCGATAGAACTCTGCACTCTCGAGCAGCATGGTGTACTCAACCTCCTTTATGGTTCCAGCACACCCACAACCCTTCTTCCTGCAACACAAACATCCCTAACCTGCTGGCACCAGGCACTGTGGTGGACCAAGTGGCATGGAGTACCAACAGCAGAAATTCCACTGTGGGCCTGGAGCACACTCAAACATACAGCCACACTGGAGGATTTCCGAGCATGGGATACATTGGTATATCAAAATTAGGAGACGTTTGGAAGGGCATCACCATGTGCATATTTCAGTATCTCAATAGACACTTATATAATATGCACAGGACCAAACCTTACTGATGTGTACAACTGCGTCATGCAGTTGATCCTTCCCTCTATCCCACACAAACGCTCCCTGTAGGAAGCTGGCTCTGTATATACTATACCAAAGTGAGGTATAGTGTGCACAGAGTCCAGTGGAACCCCCAAAGGTAGGTAGCACCTTACTCTCTATTTGTGGTAGTGTGGGCGACCATTAAGGCTTTATCAGAGGGTAGTGTTAAGCATTTGTTGTACTCACTCAATAAGCAAATGATTGTCACACACTCAAAGACCGAACTTTAGACCAATTGGTTTTGTATAAAAATATATATTTAGTTATTTTGTTTCCTAGAACCAAGCAAGCCTGGCACAGGTAAGGGATTTATACTTTGCAGTAATAATACAGTTTAAATTGCAGATGTATATTTACTTTGGTTTGATTACAGTAGAATTAGTGGTAATGCAATGCTTTGAAATATTTTACATATACTTTGTATTGGCTTTTCAATAGAATGTCAAGTAGATTACTTTACAGATTACTTTTCTTACACAGTGCAGTATACCTGGATACTGCACTGGGACATTTCCTGTAAACAGGTAAGTAAAAGTGTTTTGGTTACTTGGTTACAGTTTTAAAGACTTTTATAGATGTTCCATAACTTCCACACTTAGGAACGTTTTCATCGAAAACAGTCAATGTTATGCTATGGGAGGAAATAGTGTTATCGGTTAACAGGTAAGTACTTTGTTGAGGGAGTTGAGGTTCTGGGGTTAGGCTCAGGGGTCCCTCAGGGTCAAGGATGCACTCTTGTTACACCCTCAGTGGCACTAGGGCAGCCGGGTGCTGAGGCCCAATGTTATCCAATGGGGGGTAGAGGGCCTCCGGTTGGTGGCTGCTCACGAGCAGGCCACAAGGTTGTGGGAGCAAAGCTCCTGGACGTAAGCTCAGGACAAATGGGGGTTCAAGATAGCACCAAAGGTACACCCTCAGCGGCACTAGGGCGGCCAGGTGCAGGGTGCTGGTTTGTCGTTGGGTGCCCTGTTACTTTCAACGGGGATTCTCCGGTTTGCAAACACACTGCAGGCTCGGGACGAAGGTCTTCTGGGTGCGACCACCACTTGGAGAGGTAAGTTGGGATGCTGGGGGTTGGTTAGACACCGTTGGTTGGGCCACCCAAGGCCGTGGGGCGTCGGGTGCAGGGGTGTCTTTTAGGGTCGGATCTTCTTACCAGCTCCTGGTCGCAGTTGGAGGGACTTTCCGGATTGAGGCTGCAGGTGTCAGCTGGAGGCTTGAGGCAGGTCAGGGATCACTGGACCTCGGGTCAGGATCGCTGGGAGGGGGCATGTTCCTCACTCTGGTTGGCTGGGTCCCCCCATCTGCAAGATGGCGGGGACTGAGAGTTGTGCTTCACCTCGCCTCCCCCACCTGAGGGGTGGGGTTGGCAAACCTCTCTTCCTCACTTGTTTTTTGCGCCATTTCTCCCGCCCAAAGTGGGGGTCAGAACCGGTGGGGGCCAGTTCCTTAAAGCAGCAACAGGCCTGGGGAAGCTCACAAAGGCGGCAAGCCTTTGAAGCTTCCCCTTCGTGGACCCTGCCCATCCTGGGGGAGGAGGCTTGGCACCTCGTCCCAGGATGTGCATTGTTTCAGACCCCCAAGAGCTGCAGGCTCTCGATCCAGGGGTCCAGAAACATGTCTGGTGGTGGCAGCTGGGGAGCAGCCACTCAGCCTGGACACTAGTGTTAGGTCATTTTTTCGGGGGGCATCTCTAAGATGCCCTCTGTGTGCATTTTTCATTAAATCCCACACTGGCAACAGTGTGGGTTTATAGTGCTGAGAAGTTTGATACCAAACTTCTCAGTTTTCAGTAAAGCCATTATGGTACTGTGGAGTTCGTAATGACAAACTTTCAGCACCATATACTCTTAATGGCATTACTGCACTTACAGTGTCTAAGAATTGGCTTTGACACTGTAAGGGTACAGGGCTCATGCACCTGTACCCTCACCACTGGTATAGTGCACCCAGCTAGAGGGGTGGCTGATCTATGCCAGGGCAGTGGATTGTAGGCATGGCACACAGGGATGTGTGCCATGTCGACTCTTCACTTTGTTCTGCACCAAAACACGCAGCCTGCAAAGGCAGTGTGTGAGTGTAAAGGTACAGGGCCTCTAAGGGTGGCACAATAAGTGCTGCAGCCCTTAGAGGCCTTCCCTGGTCACAGTGCCCTGGGTACCTGTGGTACCATTTACCAGGGACTGACTTGTGGCCAGAGAGTGCCAATTGGGTTTGGTCTTCAATGCAGTTTTAGGGAAAGAACATAGGCCCTTGGTACCTGATTGGCAGGAGCCCAGGGTGCACTTAGTGAAAGTACATCAGCAGTTCAGCAAAACATGGGGGCAGCCATGCAGAAAGAGGGCACTTTCTCACACTTTCTCACAACCCCCCCCCCCAAATGAAAGAGGATGAGACTAACCTTTCCCTAGAGAGTCTTCATTGTCTAAGTGGAAGAACCTGGAAAGTCCATCTGCATTGGCATGGGCAGTCCCAGGTTTGTGTTCCACTATAAAGTCCATTCCCTGTAGAGTGATGGACCACCTCAACAGTTTAGGATTTTCACCTTTCATCTGCAATAGCCACTTGAGAGGTCTGTGATCAGTTTGAACTAGGAAGTGAGTACCAAACAAGTATGGTCTCAGCTTCTTCAGGGACCAAACCACAGCAAAGGCTTCCCTCTCAATGGCACTCCAACTCTGCTCCCTGGGGAGAAGCCTTCTGCTTATAAAAGCAACAGGTTGGTCTTGGCCTTCATCATTGGTCTGGGATAGGACCGCTCCTATCCATAGCTCAGAGGCATCAGTCTGCACAATGAACTGCTTGGTATAGTCTGGAGCCTTGAGAATTGGTGCTGAGCACATTGCCTCTTTCAGGGTGTCAAAAGCCTTTTGACAGCTAACTGTCCAGTTTACCTATTTGGGCATCTTCTTGAAGGTACGTTCTGTGAGGGGAGTCACAATGGACCCATATCCCTTCACAAACCTCCTGTAGTACCCAGTCAAGCCAAGGAATGCCCTGACTTGGGTCTGGGTTGTTGGAGCTGCCCAGTCTAGGATGGCCTGGATCTTGGGCTGTAAGGGTTGCACTTGGCCTCCACCAACAAGGTGGCCCAAGTATACCACAGTTCCCTGCCCTCTCTGGCATTTGGATGCCTTGATAGTTAGGCCTGCAGTTTTCAGGGCTTTTAAAACCTTCCCAAGGTGGATCAGGTGATCCTGCCAGGTGGAACTAAAGACAGCAATATCATCCAGATAAGCTGCCTAAGGGATTCCAATCCAGCAAGGACTAGGTTCACCAACCTTTGGAAGGTGGCAGGGGCATTCTTTAAACCAAAGGGCATAACAGTAAACTGATAATGCCCATCAGGTGTGGAGAATGCTGTCTTTTCTTTTGCTCCTGGTGCCATGCCAATCTGCCAGTGCCCTGCAGTTAAGTCAAAGGTACTTAGAAATTAGGCGGCACCCAATTTATCTATCAACTCATCTGCTCTTGGGATAGGGTGAGCATCTGTCTTGGTGACAGAGTTGAGCCCTCTATAGTCCACTCAGAACCTCATTTCTCTCTTTCCACCCTGTGGATGAGGTTTGGGGACTAGAACCACTGGGCTGGGCCAGGGGCTCTCAGAGGGTTCTATAACCCCTAACTCCAGCATCTTGCTGACTTCAGCTCTGATGCTTTCCTTGACTTGATCAGACTGACAATAGATTTTGTTCTTGACACGTGCACTGTCACCAGTGTCCACATCCTGGGTACACCAGTTTGTCTGACCAGGGGTCAAGGAAAAGAGCTTAGCATACTGCTGCAAGTCTTGATTGCAATCTGTCTGCTGTTGGGCAGTGAGGGAGTCTGACAAGACAACTCCAACCACTGACCCATCTTTGGGGCTGTATGAGAGGAGGTCAGGGAGAAGTTCACTCTCTGTCTCCTGATCCCCATCAGTCACCATCAGCAAAGTGATGTCAGCCCAGTCATGGAAAAGCTTAAGGCTGTTCACATGGATCACCCTTTTGGGTGTCCTGCTTGTGCCCAGGCCAACCAAGTAGGTGACCTCACTTTTCTTTTCTAAGATGGGGTAAGGGCCACTCCATCTGTCCTGGAGAGCCCTTGGTGCCACTGGCTCCAACACCCACACCTTTTGCCCTGGTTGAAATTCGACCAGTGCAGCTTTTTGGTCGTACCAGTGCTTCTGAAGCTCCTGGCTGGCCTCAAGATTCATGGAAGCTTTTTCCATGTACTCTGCCATTCTGGACCTTAGGCCTAGTACATAGTCCACAATGTCTATTTTTGGTTCTTGGAGTGGCTTCTCCCAACCCTCTTTTACAAGATAGAGTGGTTCCCTAACAGGATGGCCAAACAGAAGTTAAAAGGGGGAAAACCCTACTCCCTTCTGAGGAACCTCTCAGTAGGCGAAAAGCAAGCATGGTAAGAGGACATCCCATCTCTTTTTGAGTTTTTCAGGGAGCCCCATAATCATGCCTTTCAATGTCTTGTTGAACCTCTCAACAAGACCATTGGTTTGTGGGTGATAGGGTGTAGTAAACTTGTTCTGCACTCCACACTCTTTCTACATGTGTTTTAGTTAAACAGACATGAAGTTTGATTCTCTGTCTGAAACCACCTCCTTTGGAAACCCTATCCTGGTGAAGACACCAATGAGGGCCTTGGCTGCTGCAGGAGCAGTAGTAGTCCTAAGGAGAATTGCCTCAGGATACCTAGTGGCATGATCCACTACCACTAGTATAAACTTGTTTCCTGATGCTGTGGGAGGTTCAAGTGGACCCACTATGTCCACACCTACCCACTCAATGGGAACCCCAACCACTGGTAGTGGAATCAAGGGGGCCTTTGGGTGTCCACCTATTTTGCCACTGGCTTAACAGGTGACACAGGAACTGACAAACTCCTTTACTTTCTGAGACATCTGGGGCCAGTAAAAGTGGCTAACTAGCCTTTCCCAGATTTTGGTTTGGCCCAGATGCCCAGCTAGGGGGATGTCATGAGTCAAAGTTAGGAGGAACTCCCTGTACTTCTGAGGCACATTCACTCTCCTAGTGGCTCCAGGGTTGGGGTCTCTGGCTTCAGTGTACAGTAGTCCCTCCTCCCAATAAACCCTGTGGGTACCACTGACATCTCCCTTTTCCTGGGTAGCAGCTTGCTGTCCAAGGCACAGCTCTTCCCTAGTGGGTCCCCCTGGGCCTCAGAGTTCAACCTGGTAAGGGTCAGGCTCCATAGTCTCAATTCCCTCTGGGGTGTTCAAGTCCTCTCCCTAAGGAGAGGGGTCCTGATCCTCTTGCTGTACAGAAGCTGGTTTCCCAGTCTTCTTACATTTTCTCTTGGAAGGTTTGGCCATACTTTCAGGCTCCAACACTTCTTTTTCAACCTGCTTTCTGCTCTGTGCTCTTGTTTTCACACACACAATCTCAGGGATGTCCAGCATTGCTGCATGGGTTTTTAATTCTACCTCAGTCTATGCTGAGGTTTCCAGGTCATTACCAAGCAGACATGCAGCTGGAAGCTTTGGAGAGACCACTACCCGTTTCAGGCCAGCAACCCCCCCAGTCTAATGTCACCATAGCCATAGCATGGTTAGTGGTAACACTGTCAGCATTGGTGACTGGGTAAGTTCTCCCAATCAAGTATTGCTCTGGGGAAACCAGTGTATCTCTCACCATAGTGACACTGGCACCTGTATCCCTCAGGGCTTCTATTCTAGTCCCATTGATCCAAGGGTATTGCAAGTATTTCTTTACGTTGGGTGGCCACACAGCTAAAGTGGCAAACTCAATTTCCCCTTCTGTGACTAGAACTGCTTCAGTGTGCAACCTGATTTGCTCTGCTGATCCCATCTGGAGACTGTCTATACCAGGAGTAGCTGTAGGAGGACTAGGGAGTTTCTTGTTAGGACAAGTAGCATCTCCAGTTAAGTGTCCCAACTTCTTACAGTTGTTACACCAGGACTTTGCAGGATCAAGGTTCTTTCCCCTGTACCTATTATTGGACTGTGAAGAGTTTTGGGACCCACCCCCTGTGCAGGTTTTTGGGGCCCTTTTGAAGATTCAGGCTTTTTATCTTGGGGATTCTCACCACCTTTCCCCTGGGGAGGTTTTGTAACCCCTTTCTTTTGGTCACCCCCAGGGGTTGTTTTAGTCACCCTTGTCTTGACCCAATGGTCTGCCTTCTTTCCCAATTCTTTGGGAGAAATTAGACCTAGGTCTACCAAATGATGATGTAACTTCTCATTAGTGCAATTACTTAAAATATGTTCCTTCATAAACAAATTGTAAAGTCCATTGAAATCATGCACATTGTGTCCAGTTAACCAACTATCTAGAGTCTTAACTGAGTAGTCAATGAACTCAATACAGGATTGGTTTTGGGTTTTGTGAGCCCCCCTGAATCTAATTCTGTATTCCTCAGTTGTGAGCCCAAAGCCGGAATCAGAGTTCTCTTCATGAGGTCATAAGACCCAGCATCTGCCCCTGAAAGGGTCAGGAGTCTGTCCCTGCAGTTACCAGAGAACAGTTCCCAAAGGAGTGCCCCCCAGTGTGATTTCTTAACTTTTCTCATTTCACAGGCCCTCTCAAAGGCTGTGAACCATTTTGTCATATCATCACTCTCTTCATATTCAGGGACAATCCCTTTGGGGCTTTAAGGATGATAAGATTGCTCTTCATCCTTATTAAGTAAATTGCTGCCACCATTGATGAATGATAGGCCCATCTCTGCTCTCTCTCTCTCTCTAGAGCCAGGAGTCTGGTCTCTAGATCCAATCTTTTGGTCGACCTGGCTAGCAAGTTGTCCTCCTCATTGAGGCTGTCCTCAATGTCCTCAGTAGTACCTGGTCCACCTGTGTGGCCTCTAGGTGTGAGAGGTTTATTCTTGGAGAGTCAGGGCCACTGGGGCCCTTCTCTCCCTATGAAGTAAGGGGGGGTGGGTGGATGGCATCCTCATTCCCTCCATCATCTTCCTCATCTGATTGGTCTTCACCATTCTCAGAGGGATGGTCCTTAGCATACCCAGCCAACAGCTACTGGAGCTTTTGTTTGGTGGGATGGGACCCCATGGTTATGTTTTTAATTTTGCATAGGGACCTTTCTTCCTTGAAAGACAAGTGGAGGTAAGGGGTGAGGTTGAGCCCTCAACCTGGTCCTCTATGCCATTGTGGTTATCTTCACTAACATCTGGGTTCTTGTTAAGAGACATTGTTAAAAAAACTTCTAACCCCTCTTATCCCTAGTTAAAGTGACTTTTTATTTTTCTAAAATTCTAAAGGGACATAATCAAGGCCCTAATAAGACTTTTAGCAATTTGGAAAAATTTGTCAATTCAAAAATCAGAATTCTAAAGACAATTTAAGAGTTCTGTTGTGTGATCAGGTGGTAACCAAGCTAGTCCAACAAATGCAAAGTTGTATATCTCACCGCTGATCCACCAATGTAGGAAGCTGGCTCTGTATATACTATACCAAAGTGAGGTATAGTGTGCACAGAGTCCAGTGGAACCCCAAAGGTAGGCAGAGGTAAAAGTAGATAGCACCTTACTCTCTATTTGTGGTAGTGTGGGCGAGCACTAAGGCTTTATCAGAGGGTAGTGTTAAGCATTTGTTTTACACACTCAATCAGCAAATGATTGCCACACACTCAAAGACTGAACTTCAGACCAATTGGTTTTGTATAAAAATATTCTTTTAGTTATTTTATTTCCTAGAACCCAGCAAGCCTGGCACAGGTAAGTGAGTTATACTTTGCAGTAATAATACAGTTTGAATTGCAGTTGTACATATACTTCGGTTTGATTACAGTAGAGATACTGGTAATGCAATGCTTTGAAATATTGCACATATACTTTGTATTGGCTTTTCAATAGAATGTCAAGTAGATTACTGATTACTTTTCTTACTCAGTGCAGTATAACTGGATACTGCACGGGACATTTCCTGTAAACAGGTAAGTAAAAGCGTTTTGGTTATTTGGTTACAGTTTTAAAGACTTTTATAGCTTTTCCAACTCCACACTTAGAAACATTTTCATAGAAAACAGTCAATGTTATCCTTTAGGAGGAAATCGTGTTATTGGTTAACAGGTAAATACTTTGTTGTGGGAGTTGGGGTTCTGGGGTTAGACTCAGGGGTCCCCAAAGGTCAAGGATGCACTCTTGTTGCACCCTCAGCGGCACTAGGGCGGCCGGGTGCAGGAGTGGCGGCTCCTTCATAGGGGACAAAAGGGCGGCGACCCCCCAAACCATCACATCTCACTCTGCATCTAATTGCTACGATATTACAGCTTTTACATGAAAGAAAAGATCTCACCGATCATTTGCTTACATGTAAAAGCTGTAATATTACCCTGCACCAGAAGAGGGCTCCCGGGGCTGTATTGCGCATGTGTCAGGCGTGGGCTGTTACAGCCCGTCCTTTCACAGAAGCAATACATATCTGACATGCTGCACTAGCGAAAGGCAGTGCAGCATGTCAGATAATGGTAAATTGGGGCCTGTCAGTCATGCGCCCTTATGCCCCATCAGAACTCACGGTAATGGAAAAGGACTGCCTCCCGTCCTATTTGAGCTTCTGATTGGGCATAAGGTTATGAGCCTCGCTCTGGCACCCTGTTTGTTGAATCTGGGCACTTGGGCAGTTGGGAATCGTGATTCGTGATGTGCGTGTTGAGAACTACCTCAGGTAATTTTCACATTGTGTGCATGACTGAAAGCATGTCTATATTATGTGTGTCTGCACCAGTGTACGTGTATGTGTGTATGCATGAGTTTCAACACAATTGTGTCCGTATAATACATTAAAAAATGTCCTTTGTGGCAATGCTGCCTGCGTCGCACTTCCTCGCCCCTTCACTCTGGCAGTGCAGTCTAGGTCCAAATCATCAAACTTCCCAGGAAGCTACGGAAAACATTTGAAACGTTCCACCACCCTCCCACAAAAATATTCGGACAGTGCACCACGGAGAACAGATAATACCAGAGATAACGGTGCAGAGCGGACACTGGCCCCCTCATCTAACCTCCCACCAGAGCCTCGGACTCCGGCAGGATTTGTGTGATAGTGACGCTTTAACTTTTACTGCAAAACGCATGGTAGCTAGAGGGACATCTCTGAAAACATGTGGATTAGACAATTACACTGCGGAGACAAGGTAGGCCATTGATTAATTATTAAAAGGCAGCACGGACGACAAGTAGTTAGGAGGGAGACGGGGGTGGCCTCAGAGCGAGAGCTGAGCACCAGAGAAGGAGGCCCTGGGTGTGACTTCGCCAGGGCCTCAAACGACTGATACCAAGCCATACAGAGGGTTGAAATGAACACATCAAAGGCCAGTAACTGAATGTGTGTGTGCGTGCAAAGGACTGTGTGCCTTTTCCAGCCCACTTATTGCTTGTTGACTAGACTGAAAAATAGACGTCCTTTGCCGGTGTTGGAAGGGTGTCACGGTGCTGCTGAATGCATTACTACTTACAGCCAGCAATTCAGAGAATAAGTTCTAGGCAGGCACAGACAGCACTCCTTGATCAAACTGAAAAGTAAACAGGTGTCAGAGCTAGTGCTGCGTTAATCATATCAACGAGATGAAATCAATTCTTGTACACGTCAGAGACTGAGCATGCTCGCATTGCCATAAACATTTTTGCCTAAAGATCCATTCTAACTTGACTACTTTTCTAGAGTGCCATCTCTGCTGTATTTCGCTTGAAATGATTTTTCTATCTGCACCAATAAACAGCATTTCAGGGTGAAAATAATATTAGTTTAATTTTTAGTCTGAGACAACAATGAATTTTTATCCTGCGCACATTATCTATAATGTAGTTGTTATGCGAGATAGCTGACCCACACTTAGCAAACTTAACAGGATTTGCGTTTACGCTGTCAGCTTTTTTTCTATTTTTTTTATTATACCGTGTATCCATCTTCAGATGATGTCATCATCTTGTGCATTCTCTATGCACTCTCCATGTTCTGCTGTTCTGCCAACATAAAATATGTACTTTTTTGGCCTATGACCCCCTTGCAGACCCACGAGCCCTTGTACACGTCCAAAGATCAGACTCCATTCAACCTTATGATTTACTCCGCTTCCAAGGGGCCCCTCTCCTACTCCCAACTCAGCCTTGCTTTTAGAGAAAATGTCTGATGTGAGTGATAAACTGCATCTACTCCGTGTACGTTAATAATCCTACATCCTATAGGTTATCCTACTTTGGGTGTCTTTTTAAGGTTGTGTACTGCAAGAGTTTAAGTTTTCTTGCTTCGCTTGCTTGTTTCAACATGAGTCAGGCAGTACCGCCCCAACATTTTCAGAGTTCACCAGCCACCATTGGGGTGCAGAGTGCTGAGGCCCAATGTTATCCAATGCGGGATAGGGGGCCTCTGGTTGGTGGCTGCTCACGAGCAGGCCACAAGGTTGTGGGAGCAAAGCTCCTGGACGTAAGCTCAGGGCAAATGGGGGTTCAAGACAGCACCAAAGGTACACCCTCAGCGGCACTAGGGCGGCCAGGTGCAGGGTGCTAGTTTGTCGTCGGGTACCCTGTTACTTTCAATGGGGATTCTCCGGTTTGCAAACACACTGCAGGCTCGGGGACGAAGGTCTTCTGGATGCGACCACCACTTGGAGAGGTAAGTTGGGATGCTGGGGGTTGGTTAGACACCGTTGGTTGGGCCACCCAAGGCCTGGGGCGTCGGGTGCAGGGGTGTCATTTAGGGTCGGATCTTCTTACCAGCTCCTGGTCGCGGTTGGGGGGACCTTCCGGATTGAGGCTGCAGGCGTCGGTTGGAGGCTTGAGGCAGTTCAGGGATCACTGGATCTCGGGTCAGGATCGCCGGGGAGACGTCCTCGTGGTGTTGGGCCACTCGAACTCGGGCCGTGGGCAACGGGTGCAGAGTGGTGCAGACTCACGGATTTCGCCGGAGCTGGAGTCTGTTGGTGAACAAATCCGGTGTTCACGGGAGACAAAGTCTTTTCTTTGGAAGGAAGGGCAGGTCCTGGGGGTTCTTGAGGTTGCTGACTGCAGGACACACAGGAGTTTTGCTTCTGCAGGTTCGAGGTGGGGACAGGCCGGTAGGGCTGGGGCCAAGTCAGTGGGCGTCCTCCTCTTCTTAGCTTCGGCACTGCTGTTCGGTCCTTCTTCTTTTCTTCTTGTAATTTCTTGGCAAGGTACAGGAGTGCCCCTAAATACTAGATTTAGGGGTGTTACAGGTAAGTAAAGGTTGGGACCAATGGGTCCCTTCCTTGGGGTGGGCACATCCCCTATTATGCCACCCTCCAGTGGGAGGGGGGCATGTGCCTCACTCTGGTTGGCTGGGTCTCCCCATATGCAAGATGGCAGGGACTGAGAGTTGTGCTTCACCTCGCCTCCCCCACCTGAGGGGTGGGGTTGGCAAATGTGGGCACACCTCTCTTCCTCACTTGTTTTTCCCGCTGATTCTCCCGCCCAAAGTGGGGGTCAGAACCGGTGGGGGCCAGTTCCTGAAAGCAGCAACAGGCCTGGGGAAGCTCACAAAGGCGGCAAGCCTTTGAAGCTTCCCTTCGTGGACCCTGCCCATCCTGGGGGAGAAGGCTTGGCACCTCGTCCCAGGTTGTGCATTGTTTCAGACCCCCGAGAGCAGCAGGCTCTCGACCCAGGGGTCCAGAAACATGTCTGGTGGTGGCAGCTGAGGAGCAGCCACTCAGCCTGGACACTAGTGTTAGATCATTGTTTCAGGGGGCATCTCTAAGATGCCCTCTGTGTGCATTTTTCATTAAATCCCACACTGGCATCAGTGTGGGTTTATAGTGCTGAGAAGTTTGATACCAAACTTCTCAGTTTTCAGTAAAGCCATTATGGTACTGTGGAGTTTGTAATGACAAACTCCCAGCACCATATACTCTTAATGGCATTACTGCACTTACAGTGTCTAAGAATTGGCTTAGAAACTGTAGGGGTACAGGGCTCATGCACCTTTACCCTCACCACTGCTATAGTGCAACCAGCTATACCTGATTGGCAGGAGCCCAGGGCACACTCGGTGAAAGTATATCAGCAGTTCAGCAAAAAGTGGGGGCAACCATGCAGAAAGAGGGCACTTTCTCACACTCCCTCACTACAACCCCTTGGAAACACGTCATGGAGTCACAGATGGGTAGGAAAAGCATTTCCACTTTATAATGCGCAATGGTGAATAATACCTGGACCCGATTGTGGCATTAAAGGAAAGGTGGGAACGCGGCATAGGACCCCCTAGAATAGGAGGATTGGGTGGGGGCGGGAATGGTCCCTCGGGTGCTGGCGATATCTATGAAACTACGAATTATCTAACTTATATATTTGCACCACGTATACTATAGCCCTACAAGCCTCAATAAGATGAAGAGCGATTTAGACCCCGGGTGCTTGAAATGTCAACAATCCCTGGGTACCTTCTTCCATACAATATGGGTTCTGGTATACAACGGCATTGGCGGAATGGATGCCCCACACTCTCACAATGAGTGGGTAGGACAGTGGTAATGGAAACAAAGCTGATCCTACTGGGGCTCATGGATGAATGGGGGGGAGTCGATACACAAGACTATTCATAGCAATGGGCTTCCTTATTGCTAAGAGGGAAATAGCACAGTCCTGGAGCTCCGCAAAGGCACCACCGATGGTTGAATGGACACATGCACTGAACTATTGTGGTGTGACAGAAAAACACATACATAAATCCAGTGGCTGCCTTGAGAAGCGTCATAAGATCTGGGGAGATTGGAAGGCCTATACAGATGGTCTTACTCCGCAGAGTCAACAAATTTACTGTTAACTTATGTTCTGCTTATTTGTCGAAAGGGGTGTACCTGATAAGTGTGCAGAAATGTTCACTTGTTTATACTGATGCAGTTGTATAAGTCTTAAAACCCAATAAAAAGTGTTATAAAAAAAAGAATTAAAGGAGAAGTGGAAATGGGTAGAGTGTGAAATGAGCGGGCAACCCTAGGAATCATCCATCCATCGGGACCTGACGTAAACAATGTAATAGTCGCAGTCTCTCTGTGCGAATCCTTAGTGTCCGAGCGCAGCAAGGCAGATAAAATGGCCGTATTCCAGAGAGAGGCTTGGCTCGCACAGTGTTCTAAGGTGGAGAAACAACTGTAATATCAGGCATACTAATTTTAATTAACGGGTAATTGAAACTAAGAAATATCAACCTGCAATTACAGACGTATATGTACATAGAAGTAATAAGATTGAAAAGAATAGAAAATAGACTCTGAAGCCCAGAGTAGGCACCAGTAGCTTAAACGATGTAAGGCATGCATTCTAACAGGTACATTACCATGTGTTATCAGAATACTTGCATCTCCAGAAATACATTTTCAAAGAAGAAATTGTCATTAAACAGAGGGTGCACATTATGGCGAGAGATTATTAGTTATCACGTACATCATATATATCAAGTAAAAAACTAGATAAAGTCAACACCATCTTATTACTCATCACAAAGACAATGTAGAGTATGGCGTATTTTTAATAAAGTCGAGCATCATTGCATATGTTATACGTACCAATACCAGCACACTATCCTATAATTATTATGCTGGAGAGTGTTCAACAGCGAGCCATTCCCCACAGTACGTAACGTTAACTCAATTCATGTGAGGAGTTCAAGTTCAGAGTTTAGGGGAGAGGAGTTGGCCTAACGGCTAGGGCTGTCAAACTCAAATCTGGGGAACCTGGTTCGAGGTTTGGCAAGGACGCGCAACATCCTGTGATTCTGGGCAAATCACTTAATCTCTCCATGCCTAACAAAAATGTATGTGTACTAATGTAACTTAACAAGCGCTCCGATACCTTCGGGTCAAGTTCGCCCTATATAAAACTCAGTTATTTTTTTTTTTAAAAGTGTTATTTATCACAAGAAAAGATATAACCTCTTCCATCGTATATAGGTCTCTTACAATCGAGTTGCAGCGCTGGACATTGTTAAAAGCTGAAGAAAGACCATTTACAGGCATAAAATGAGCCTTTTCAGTGGAAAAATCAACCCATACCATTATGGTAGTATATCCATTGTCAGCAGGTAGATGAAGAATAAAACTTAATGATACAGTATGCCTAAGTTGTGGTGCAACTGGCAAAGTTTGTATAGATCCCAGGGGTTTTTATATATCATTTTGACACGTGTGACAAACAGCTATATACTGCTTAACATCTTCTCTTCGATTTTACCACCATAAATCTACTTTTCCTCCAGACACCAAAATGATTAACTAAAGCAGAATCACGTGACTCCAGAAGGACTTAAAGTCCTAATTCTTTAGCTGAGTCATATAAATGTTTTGTCTGAGTAATCCATCTTTAAATGTTTACCTTCTGTCAACTTTGGCTGAGTTCATTCATTAGTGAATGCCTCCTAATTTTCCAATTCATTCTGAATATCTTTGTTTTTTTACAAATTAAATCATTTTCTGGTATAATACATTGATTCTGCATAGTGATATCACCAGCTGACTGAGTTTGTTTCTGGATAAAGCATATGTTATTGTGGTATGCTGTACTTGTCTATATGTGATGACAAAATTGTATTTGGAAAATAAAAGAGAACATCCCAGTTGGCGTGCAGATAGTGTCATGGCCGATATCAAGTGAGATTTTGTTTATCAGTATAAACTGTGACTAGATGTTTAGGCCACAGGATGAAGCTGAGAAGCTGACAAATATCTGGATCTCATTGTGACAATATTGCTTCTGTGGCAGAAGCATCTACGTCCACCAGGTAAGCTTGAAAAGGATCAGGGTGTCATAATATAGGTGCAGCAAGTAGCATTTTTTTCAAATGCTGAAGGCTTCATCAATTTCTTTTGACCATTGGAAAAGAATACCTTTTTTAACAAACGTATTACTGTATATTTTGTTTCAGAAATAAAAGTATAAAACGTTGATAACAATTAGCAAAGCATAAAAAACATGGAATATTGCACAATGATTGATGTATAGGCCAGCCCAAGACAGATAGCTGTCACGTTTTTGCATCCATTATAAGGCTTGAGAAGTAATAATGTGATTTAATCAATAGAGGTATGTTACTTTCCACCCTTTTTAGGCACAAAGAATAAAGGGGGTGCTGCTGGAGACTACAATGGTCTGATAAATCCATTTACCAGATATTCATTTAAATGTTTGTGTAGTTGTTCTGTCTCTGATTCAGTGAGACGATAGATTCTGCTGCATGATACAATAACCACCCAATTCCAGATCAATGCAACAATTAAAAGAAAGTGTAGTGGCAAAGTTTTTTTTTCTTTTTGCTAAACACATCCAAAAAATAATATTATGCAACTTGTGTTACCAATGACAGATCAGCAGCTGTATCCTCTGTAGAACTGCTAACTGTGGAAGCTAAGGCTAAACACCGTCTTGATGTATCTTTTGTATTATCATCATTCTGAGTGCAAGACAAACTCTAGGGCAGGATAATTGTGTTGTCTGTAGCTGCCACTGTATTACTGGGTTATGTTTCAATGAAGGAATTCCTAAAACGAACTGAAACTGTGGTGCATTGATTAAATCAAAACAGATCCTCTCTGATGGCACCTAGTCATTAACATTGGTTTAGTGTGATTTATGATGGGACCTAAAGTTACTAAAGAACTATCCACCGATCTAACTTGTTTCTATCTTTTTTTAAGTATGGACAACGCTAGTGGTTTTGCATAAGTCCCCTCCGTGAAATTACCTGCAGCCCCTCAATATGTTAAGGCAAATAAATGATTGTGTACCTTTCCTTTTCAGTGGCGATGCAGCGCGTGCAAGGTAAATTGTTTTATTTATTTATTTACTTACTTTGCTCCGTTCCGCCGTATGTCGGAGTCCACTACCACCCCACCCTCCCCGCCTCACCGCCACACAGCACTCCCTCTGCGAGCCGCCACTGTTCCTTTCTTGAGCAAGGATATGTCTAAAATCATATGAGCTGCTCCGGACTGAATTATTTTATATATATGGTCATTTCTGGAGTGACGGTAAAAGTGAAATTTAGCGGCACAAACCCACTTCCTCTGAGTTTCCTAGTTTCCCTGTAAAGAATGCTTTGGCGTCATTGATGTGGATTCAGGGCGCAATCTTTTCCATGTCTTATAAGTAAGGGGGTCCTCCCTTAGTCCTCTTCTTTTCAACATTTACGTTACACCTCTAGTATATTTGGCCGAGGGTCGGGGGGCTAAGGTGATGGCCTATGCCAATGACACCCAGCTGCTTTTTACCTGGGACAAAAACGCGGATTCAGTCGCTTCTGTTCACCACTGTCTCTCTTCCATTTTTAATTGGCCAGCGGCTGCGCAACTAAAGTGTAACGAAGAGAAGTCGGAGATTCTCCTTTTTGGAAAATTTCCTCCTAACTTCCGGGAATCTCTCTGGCCATCTGAGTTCCCTTTGCCCACCTATACAGGGAAGCCTGCTAAGAATCTGGGGGTGTGGTTCGATGAGAGCCTTTCCTTCTCGACTCATATCAAGAAGCTGGCCGGCAATTGTTTTGGTCTTCTCAAGACCCTAAGGAAGTTCTTTCCTCTCCTTCCTCAAGTAGCGAGAGAAACGGTCACTTGTGCACTTATTCTGTCCCGGCTGGACTATGCCAATGCTCTTTACATTGGCATTCCGGGCTACCTGTTGAAAAAGCTCCAGGTGGTCCAAAATGCGGCAGCCAGACTTCTTTTGGGCATCTCCGCCAGGAGCAGTGTGCGACATCACCTGCGTTCACTACACTGGCTTCCTGTGGTTGAACGGGTGAAGTACAAATCACTGGTCTTGGCCCATTGCGCTCTTCACGGCCTCGGCCCATCTTACCTGCTCCTTCTAGACAGTTGCGCTCTATGTTTCTTCGCCTCGCTCAGGTCCCCAGATTTGAATACCAGAGGCTTGGTGGCAGTTCCCCGGCACGGAAGGCTGCTGTTGCCTGGAACACACTTCCTCTTGCCCTACGCAACATTCAGGACCCAGCAGTATTTAAGAAAAACCTGAAAACATACCTTTTTGTCTAAAACAACATCTTCCCCCTTTATGGCTTCGCGCCGGGACACTCATGAGTATCCATACGCGTTACAAATTAAAGTAACATAACATAACATATACTTCTTTTCACCCTTTCTCCAATTCATTTCTAACATTAAATACATTAATACCTCACAGTTGTTAGATCTATTCGAAACCTGAGCCAACGTGTCCTTCAATTCATCATTTAACCCCTATAAAAGTGTCCTGATCTTTTAGGTTTAGCCTTCCAGGTTGCAAAAGCCCTATTGTGCGTTTACCAATAACTTACAGAGACTTAGAGGTCACCCATTGCTTACTTTAGGTTGGCTTTTTTGTCACTCTCATTGTCTTCCTTCTTTTACAATGCATTTCTTTGTCCATCTTGTTCCATCCTATTTTTGACTCTCCTCTGGACCATAGCATCTTTACCTTTGCTGAATTATGTCCATCCACTGTTCACTTTTGGGGAACTTCTTTTTAGTTAGGCACTCCAAAAGAGTGAATATGTTTTTCAGTGCTCTCTTTTTTCCTGCTTCCCTCCATGAACGCTCCATGCTATGCCCTCTCCCCTGCTCCATATATGCTTCTTTATCACCGCCTGTGCTTGGTGTTGCTTTTTGCTTTCTCCACCGTGTTGCTCTTCCCTTTCTTGGCTTCATTTACATTTTTCCCACTTGCCACTTCCTGTTATTCCCCCTCTATTCGCTCCCCACTCACCTCCTCGTCCGTTATCCTGCCCCCTACCACAATAAAATTATATTTCTTTGGGGGGGAGGACCAGACAACAAATTTCTGCCGGCAAGCCAAAAAAGCACTTTAGCTCATTTACATTTTCATTTTTTAATTGACCAATCTAAGTGGGGCCCGCCATCTTCGGTTGGTCAATAAAAAGTAAAAGAAAATGGCGCCATCATCATTTTGCTGGCACAGGATGATGTGTGTGCCTACAGAATGACATGACTACCAACAGCTGCTGTGTCATTGTGACTTTTTTTGATGATGCTAAACAGCATTGGCAAAAAGCATTCTGCTTTTTACAGATCCTGTTCAGGATCACTCAAAAGCATTGGCAAAGCCAGTAGGTTCCAAAGACGCTCCCTTTTGGGTTTGCCAATGCTTGTTTCTGTCACTAATACCAAATACTGAAACTGAGTCTTATAAAATTAAGCAATCTTCCTTAACTTGCTTTAACTGCTTGAATGCAATCAATGACCTGTAACATCCACCGCCTCACCTCTATAGTGCGGTGGACATCAACGGGCCATCCAACACATTCGAGAAGAAAATGCTTCAGATGTAAGAAACACAAACGTTTTCTTTTTAAAATTGAAAGTGGGGATACAAGGAAAGAACTTCCCTTGTGTCCCAAATGTCTTTTTTCTGTTTAATATGACACACAGTGCACACAGTATGCTGACATCACAGTAAACAAAAGTGAAAGCTTTCACTATGATAACTTTGCCCCCTGAGCACCAATCTTTGCAGAGAGGTACTGCTGGAAAGAGAACAATGTGGACAATATGCCCTTTGCAGCAGTACATTGTTGTATTCCGCTTTAGGTGTCCGTATATAGGTTTTGCTGAATCATGTCCTTATATAGGCACAATTCGCATTGCCCTTATATAGGCATAGAATCCCAGTCCTTATTTATGCATTAACCGTGCACTCCAAATACAGGCATGGTCACCGACATCCGTCCACCCTAACGTCACAACGAGTTCTTAGAAACCAGACCCTTAAGCTTCGGGAGTTCCCCTAGCACAGGTCTATTGATTTCTCCAAGAACTCATCTATTATGTATGAACCGTTATACCTTAAGGGTTCATTCCTGACGTCTTCCTCTGTCCGACTTCACATCAATGCTAACATTCCGAGGCACCTATCAGGTATAAATATACCTTCCCTCGCCCAAGCAAGTTAGAGGAGACCTCGACTTTAGAGGAGCCCGTATCCCGGCCTGACGCACTGAGAAGACGCTGTCATTCCTGCACGCAGAAGAATCCAGCTTCCAGTGTTTTGACTCCCTTCGCGTGGTGTTAGAGTTCCAGATCCGG
This sequence comes from Calotriton arnoldi, assembly GCA_963921515.1. Taxonomy (NCBI): domain Eukaryota; kingdom Metazoa; phylum Chordata; class Amphibia; order Caudata; family Salamandridae; genus Calotriton; species Calotriton arnoldi. Next base: position 1,828,845 of record CAWUFW010002971.1, read on the forward strand.
CAAGAGATTCCCACCTCTCTCATTCTCAAGGTATGGAGCTGACTAGAACCTAGAGGGACTCTTGGCATACTAGACTTAACATACTCTTAGTATACCATACTAGAGAATACTCCACCTACTTCTTACCTTTCCCTACACCTAGACCAGGTTAGGTACATTGGGGTAGAACTAGCTTAGAGACGCATCGTATGAGTACTCGCATTTTTAGCTCATGTTATTTATGTACGTGAATATATGCTAAAAGATAATGCTAGCGCAGTATTATTTATTTCTACTGCTTACGCTGTACATTATTTATCTTGCATACTGTCTTGTGATCATAACAGCACATATCTCTTACACGAGAAACAAGACTGTTCAATAAAACCCTTTTATTGAAACGCCCGTCTTTCCTTTCTGTGTAACTCTGTAGAAACTAAGCATGCACGATTGACTGAGTGAAACTGTTATCTATTGTTTCCACGATTCTGAGACGTGTTCCGATTCTAAAGGGAAACAAAGTGGTCATGTTTATGCGGTTGCCAGAAACTACTCCCTTCTTGTTCTCAAGGAGTTTCTAGTGGCCTCTGAGCTAGCTGGCACAAGTAATTAAGTTTAATATACAAGATAGGGACATACCGACCTCAGTACTATGTCAAGCCTATAGGTTATATTATTCCAATGCGCAGAGCCTATTAGGGAAATAGGAACTACACTACATGGCACCCAAACGTTTGGTAAGGCAGTAATTTAACGTTAGATACTGAGTAACTCAGTCGTGCTTTTCTCTCAGAGACCTCTACTCACATACTCCATAAGACGTCTGGAGTGGGTAAGGTTAAATATCCGCCAAAACTAATTAGGACAAAAACCCTATATATTAGTTGTTTGGTTTGTTCAACGTTGAAGGATACAGTGTTCCAAAATATTGTGCACCTTATCTTTTGTTTCCTTGAAACTTGTTCTACATTTTTCAAGGAAGCAAATGTCCGAACACGGGGACAATAACACCGGGAACGGTGTAGCAACGGCTGACCCAGTCATAGCAGCTTTTAACTTTACAGGTTTAAATGAAACTGAGGAGGGTGTTATAGACATCCATCCGAACTTAAGAAGAGCCATCACTCTAAAATTTAAAAAACACGGCCTACCACCAAGTGGCGGTAGAGCAGTTTTCGTGATAGAGGCACACAAATCTTTTCAGACAGAGGTATTCTATTCATGGATAGTATTCCCTGAATCAAATTCAGTAACAAAACTGTTTCACTTCTACAAAGAAGATGAACCACCAGAGGAATATATTCCTTTCGAGGATATTGAAATTCCACTAACATACCAGGAGCATCAGCTCTGGTTTAAAGGCGCCCTAAAACATCACAAAAACATTACCAGGCTCGGTCCACTAGGTAGACCAGGTGCAACATGGCCGATTCTAGCCGGCTACACACCTCATCCTGACATCGATATAATGTCAGACGAGGAATTACTTACTCAACTTACAGAGTTAATAAAAATTTACAGACAATTAGTCCAATATGTCATGCGGACTTTCACAGTCCAACCACCATTGACAATTCCAAATCAAACCCCTCAACAGGGGAATACACTAAAAATTACACCACAGACTTTATACGCAGTCATGGGTAAAATGCCCACAAAACGTGAGCAAATTCCATTCTGGATAGCTCAAAAAATTACTCAAATAGAAGCAGTATTTCCTAATACTAGCCCTTATGAGAAACACAGAATCCTAACAGTCTGTTTACCAATGGGGATCACACCACAACTGGAAGACTGCACCACTTGGGGCTCAGTCTTTGCTGCCATCTATACTAAAACAAATGGTGTTCCGTCAATTGCAGTAATACCAGATGTCCTGAAACAAATTCAAAACGAATACGGGGCAGAGCCTGCTTTGAATTTAGGTATGAAATTACTGAAAAATTTCGACCAGGTCTCAACAATAATATTATCTAATATTAAAGGGGAGGCAGCAGCAGTGGCGATCCGCCAACGATTAAGGGAATTCGATGTTACAGAACATCAAACTGAACTACCCAGAATAATAGAGCAATCTTATGCAGAATTAGGCAGAGATAGTTGGGGTGGAAGACCATTGAAGCCAAAACTATCCGAAAGTCCTGAGAAGGACTCTATTAAACAAACTCCTACATCTTCTAAAAAGAAGTGGGAAACTAATAAACAAAATTCAAACGAGAAACGTTCTCAATCCCGAGGTAGGTCTCCTCAAAGGAGCCCTCTGAAAGGAGGTATAACCTCAGGAATAGGGATAATTTAAGAAAACCTGACAGGTATCAAGATACTGCTACACGTTCCTCTCGTACCTTTCAGATATCGTCACAGACATCGGAAAGAAGAGGACGGTCAGAACATAGAGAAGAACGCGTGAAATCGAAAGACGACAAACACGTTCCGAAAAATAAATCAAAACCTCAATTCTCAAAAAGAAGGTAGCAGGTCTGAAAATCAGACATGCCGAGGATACTGAGAACACAACTCAAGAACGGAGAATGGGCTCAGACAATGCTGGACAGTGCAGCAGAAGTCACAATAGCTCGCCAGAACCTGAAGGAACTTCTGGAGATAGTGGACTTGAATGAGTACATCACAGTTGAGACTGTAGACACCAGGGTTAGTACTCCACAAAAGTTATATGAAATAACACTCCGAATGGAGGGAGACATACCAAGAAAGGTGAAAACACTCTTTTGGGAGAAACTTTCAAGGGGTTATGATATACTTCTAGCAGAAAAAGACTGGCCACCACAATTTGTCAGGGAGTGCCCACATGGTGAGGACATTATTATGCCTGCCTTCTCCAACCATATTCCAATTCACCTAAAATATACTTATGCCAGGAAATGGGCAGTTGCCCAGGCCCCAGCATTATACAAAAATCATGTAGGATGGGATGAGGACTCACCTCACCATAAAATACATTTAAAAAATGAACCTACTGCACAAAGGCAGTACCCAATAAAGCAAGAAGCTAAAAAACATGTCAGGGAGATCTTAGATCAACTTGAATACCAAGGGGTGATTGAAACATGCACCTCTTCAATGAACAATCCTTTGTTTCCTGTCTCCAAACCAGACAATACATATCGTCTAGTCTTGGATTACAGACACTTAAACACTTGTTCAAAAACATTTGCAGTGCAAAATGCACATAGTACAGCATTAATGAATAATATTGTGCATAAAAAATATAAAACCACATTGGATATTTCAAATGGTTTCTTTTGTCAAAACATAGCACCTGAAAGCAGGTACTTAACAGCTTTCTCAATAATGGGGACCCAGCGTCACTTTTGTCGACTCCCACAAGGGTTCAAGAACAGCCCAGGGTTATTCTCAGCGAGGGTAACGGAGTTACTACAAATTTATGATAATGAGGCATTGTCATATGTCGATGACATCTATCTGACAGACGATGACCTGGATAGGCACTTGAAAAGGTGAGCACCATTATACTGGGCTTCGCCTCTGAGGGCTATAAGTTCAACTTAAAAAAATCCAGAATTGCCCATCTCAATGTCCTTTTCCTAGGATATGAGTTTTCAAGTGAAGGCAAGAGCTTGGCAGCCAACTTTTTAGAAAGGTGTGCACTGCTCCAACCTCCAAAAACGCTGAAAAACTTACAATCCATCTTGGGTTTCCTAAATTTTGGAAGAACTTACATTCTTAATTACGTAGAAAGGATTAAACCTCTCTACACATTAATCAAATCTGATTTTTCAATCAAAAATTGGACACAGGAACACACAGAAATCTTGCGTTCACTCCAAGCTAACATGTTAGCAACAAATCACTTACAAACACGCGTAAGTCAACGCAATTTAGTGATCCGAATAATTTCGGGTCAATGCGGATTCACCTACTTAACATTTAATGAGGGTGAAAAAGTACCAATAGCATACAAATCACATTTGTATACACAAGCAGAAATGCGCTTTACTTCAACTGAAAAAATACTGACAGCAGTTCAAACCGCTGTAGCAAAAGAAAGAGCTCTAGCCCAAGGGAAACGCATTATTGTCATAACCCCAGTACCGGTCTTAGAGGCGGTAACTAAAGCGAGCATTCCAAATGCTAAAGCATTACATCCTAGATGGATACAATGGGTTAATTCTCTTGCTGCAACAGATGTTGAATATGTTTTTGATCCTGATTTAAAAACACAAGCGTTCCTGCAATATGAACATGAATGTCCTCTGCCCACTGAAATTCTGCCTCTCGATCAGTACGAATTCATAATTTACACTGACGGATCCGCACAACCCGCTACAGGGACTAAGCAAGCTTACAGTGCAGCGTGCGCAATCGTTAAAGGTCGCATGCGCGATGGTAACATCAGACCTATGGTCACTAAAACTCAATCTCTAGGAGATTGTACAGCTCAGCGAGCTGAACTACAAGCATTCAAACTGGCACTTGAAAGTACAGATCGCGAATTCCCCACACTAATAGTGTGCGATTCTTTCTACTGTGTGCAGTCGTATAATGAATATATACAAAATTGGCTTGAAAATGGGTTCAAAGATGCAAAAGGAGGCACAATAAAGCATAAAACGCTTTGGGAACAAGTAGTTCAGTTAAAAAACGAACTACCAAAGGCTCACGTGATACACACGCTGAGTCATCAACGTGATGGCGTTCACGTTGCAGGGAATTCATTGGCAGACGAAGCCGCAAAGGGGGCTGTTCAGACGGCTTCCGTAGCTGCGATCACTCGTTCAAAACGAGAATAGACAGTGAGATAATGTTGGCTGTCAATGCTATGAGCAAAGGGAGTGGTGCAGCGTTACCAAAAAAGTTTCCACTCAAGTATTCTTATGTAATTGATGCGAACAACGTTCCTTTTGCTCGAATCCCTGGAGTGGGGGATAGGGTAATTCCAAACATGGAACGTAGAGCAGCTTTGATTTATGAAGCACATCTGGGGGAGGGTCTGTCACATCAAGGGATCTCTAAAACAATATTGACATTAAAAGAGATGTACTGGTGGCCTGGAATGAATACACAGATTCACATCTTCACCTCCTTGATGGAATTGAACCTGCACCCCCCCCACCCCTAGCGCCTTGAGACCCTTACGGGTGAGTAGTCGCGCTTTAACAAACTCCTGATTGATTGATTGATTGATCAATGACTGCATAGACTGTAAGGTACAGTGTGATGCAGAACGCCACCAGACACCATGCTACGAAGTAGCCTGCCCAGTACAGACACCATTGTTAGACAGCATTAGACTATCTATGCGCAGGCGTCCTTTTGGACAAATGCAATCCCACAAATACTAAGTCAAGGTTCCTATGGATATGGCCTCAGCGCTCGGCTGACGCTCGAACTGTTATAAAAGATTTGCGAGTCTTTATCGGCACATACGCAATAGGCACGCTACATTCTGACCAGGGCCCTGCGTTTAGCTCTCGGGTTTACAAAGAAGCCATGGCCAGTCTGGGCGTTGCATTGCGGTACTCCTCTCCGTTTCATCCTGAGGGAAATTCTGTTGTGGAAAGGAAAAACCGGGACATAAAGCAGTCTATAACAGCTAGGGTATTAGGTTCGGGTGATGGGTGGGTCAAACATCTTTATGGGGTCCAACGCTCATTAAATAATTTGCCAAGAAGTTCTCATGGGGGGGTCACTCCATATGAGGTCCTATTTGGGACAAGAATGTGGGTTCCTGATCTCTAATGTAAAGGCACAGTGGTGGAAAATAAACCCTTTGATATCAAAGAACGTTTGGCTGTTTTACAGGATCTAAATGAACTAAGATCGAAACAAAGCAACGTGTCCCTGAAGCCAACCACCACTGGGGAAAAACCGGCAGTCCCAGCAAGGCCTGTCTGGATTCCAAAAGTTGGGATCTAGTCAGAGAGAAGATTGCGGACAAGAAGGAATTTGGACCTTCTTACAGACAACCAGTACCTGTCCTAGCCATACACGGAACAAGAACAGTACTTCTGCCGCCCCTTGCTGGAAAAAGGAGAAAAGATTTGTGTCCATCGACCTCATCAAACCACAATATGTGGCCAATACTAAATAGTAGGCCTCGTGGACTCCGACCTAGTAGCAGACGCACTCCTCTCGCTACTATCCAAGAGGTTCAGACTGAAAGACTGATAACCATCGAGAATTCAGCAGTAACAGATGAAGGACTGAGCAACAATGCTATGGAACTCATCCCTCTTGAAACTCAAGTAACAGTTCGTCCAAATACACCTGTCTACACCAATGTAACAAGTGATCAACTGGTTCCAGCGATTTCGACAAATCCTGATGCAATTCCAACAATTGACCGAACTGCTTCTGGCTATTTCATTAACTTTGATACGTTTTCTGAGGATCTAAGTGAGCCTGAGACGTCGCCAGCATCAAAAACTTTTAAACAGCAAGTACAAGACTTTTTTCATTTTTTGAGAAAGACTTATCTGGTTTCACCATGGATTGAACTATGGATTATTTCTGGAATATTTTTCTTTCTGCTGTGGCTAGCTTTGGTTATGACTATGAGCGTGCTTATAAATGGCAGATACATCCATTTGGACATTGAAAGTAAAGATGTGAACTTACTTTTGAAACCTCACAAATCATCCCATCGTGAAGCAAGAGACTTGTCAGCAGTGAACATCACAGCCGTTCCTATACAGGATGGTATAGTGTGGGACAAAACAGATTTCGATGTCTTCGGCCCTACGGAACTTTTGAACATTCCACATTTATTTAAGATTTCACTAAGTGATTTTGTTTCATCCAGTAGCTATTCTGATGATTGGGACTTTGAAACTGTAAATGATATGATGTTTGACCTAGAAAGGACTGCTGCATTTTCTAATAATGAATATTTAGAGGGTTCATCAGACTATGAACAGCTGTATTGCTATAACCACTATGGTCATCATTTTTTGCATAAATCTGCAACACCTAGAAATGTGTTTATGTTTAACCAATGGGAGCATTGTCCTACACCACCCAAAGGTAGTTCAAAAACGTTTGCTAAAAAGTTTCCATATTTTTCAGGATACAATACATCTGATCCAGAAACATTTTACTATAAAAATGTAAACAAAACAGGACTGAAAATTATGTTAACTAATACAAAACAGATTTACTCTGCAGCATTTATCGCCCAACTGTCTAGACATGGTTTCGACTTGTGGAAAGATACAATAGACACAAAAACTGTCTGGGGTACTAAAGATTGGCAAGTGCAGGGGATAGAAGCTTTGTTTAGAGCCTGTATCATCCCTCAGCAAATAATGTTTTTGAATGACACTGTGCAACAAACGTCTTGCCTTGGTTTAGCCAAGATCAAAGACATGAAAACACCTTCTGTACCAACACCTGCCAGTAATAACAATACACAGGCAGCGGTTACAGTTGACATAATACTACAAATCAACAGAACAAATCCTGATTGGAGAAAATGGTTGATCTGGCCCATAGACACAAACATCTGTCAAGAAAGATTCCTGAATAAAACACAGGGGTTTACTATCCATCAGGCCAGACCCACGATACATCCAAAGACAACATCCGGGGGTAGTAACAACATACAGTGTAGGAAAATTATGCCTCGATTGGCTGCAGAAATCTACACTTAAGGATGTGAAACAACACTTATCTTTACTTAAAGAAGACACAGACCTTAGGGAATTCTAGCTTGGACCAAGAAAACCACCTCAAAAACATTTCATATATGCCGGCATCTATGCTGCTTATAATGAAGCATGGAAGGTGTCACAGGCAGAGGCCGCAGAACGAATACGTGAAATTGATCGTATTAACTTAGAGAAAACTCTCACTGTGGTCGACAACGGGTTAACATCTTTGTCATCCAGAATTTTTTCATTGGACAACATTGTATCCTCTGCTATTGACATACTGGAACAAGATTTAGCCATGTTACAGCAAGGCCAATCTCAGTTACGTTCTATTACGTTATTAAGCTGGACGCTGCAATCTTTGCGTGCGGGCTATGTGCCTTGGCGTTTTATCAACACGTCGGCTCTGTTTGCAGAATACAATCTAACTGATAAACAGATCGAACTGGCACAAAGAGGAGCAAAGTATACAGTGCTGAGCATTGAAAAAATGGGAAAATTACCATTCACAGTGGCAGAAAAACCAGCTACAGAATGGCTTATTCATGGCAAAATCACTCTGCCTGTAACTACTTTTCAGTTTCAGTATTGCCTCAAACAAATGCAAGCATTCAAATATGAAAGGTTGGGTAAAGAATACATTAAGACATCCTGGAATTTACCTTACACATATAGATGTTGGAGTGGGGATCGTGAAGTGTTTCTAAGCGGTACACACTGTGAAAGTGCACTAAGCGGTTCACTCATTTGTCAGGACATTTCTTTACACGGGGCTTGTAATGGTTCTGTGGCAAATTTGTCCTGCCACCAGCAGGGTACACCGGCTACTGTGATTAATCCAACGTTTGGCCAACTTTCTAATGGGAGTTACCTCATGTTGAATGATCAGAGTTGCTGTGGAATGTTGCCAGGCATCCCATATCTGGTAACGGTCGACTCCAGGGTCACTTGCTGTATGCAAGTATTGTTTGCCCCAATAGACACAGTCAGGGAGTCGCCTCTATGGCCTTCGTTGAATGTCTCTTTTATACGATTTGATACTTTAAGCAGAATGAAAGCCATGCTTATACAACAAACAGTGCCTCTGACCTCGGCCAAAGAAATCTATGATTTACAAGTTGCAAGGACTTCGGCTGAGATACAGGCTTTAATTCGTACAAACTGCCCTATACATTTCGTAGAAATGATGGGACGTATCTTTAACATGTCTGATACGAGCGGAATTGTACATGTATTTAAGACCATCTGTTCCGGACTATTAGCACCTTTCCAGGCAGTCCTCGGAATCATCCCAAACTTCGCACATTCGGTGTTTGGTGGTGTGCCGTTAATTCTAGCACTTGTTGCAGGAATTCTATTTCTATTCCTCCTACTATTCTATGGCAAACCTATTCGCCAACATCACTCCGAGCGATGTGGAGAAAGCTCTCCTTGAACGAAAGTGCTGTGAGCGAATAGTAGAGCTTTTGGGCATGCCTCGTCTACGGGAACTTAATACAACGTGGTTCCTGTCATTCAGACCAATCTGGCAAGATTGCATCTTACCTGTTCTACGCTGCCTGTTTTGCGGTGAAGAATGCGTGCTAGACACCTGTCTAACACTCCCTCAGTCATGCCAACGGATATCGATACTCTGCTGGACCCGATAACGGCCCATGCTCTGTGTTGTCCTCAGAGGCTACCAATCCTGATGACGGCATTCATTGAGATCTCACAGACGCTTCCGGCAGCTGCTGAGGTACGAGATGGATCAACAGGCACACAGGTAACAACGGACGCGAACGTTGCATCTTCTGCTGAAGGCGATGTTTCTCATCTCTGTGCAATTAACCTTCTGAGCGAGGTGTTCCAAATGTCACCAACTTCGGTGGACGATATTTTGGCTACGGAAATAGATGATCTCATGTTTACGCCAGACCCATACACTGACTTTGATTCGGCTCACAGTGTACCAGGGAAGCAATGAAATTTGGCATTGATATTTTCAAAACTTGGAACTTTTCCCAGAACTGAACTTTTTTCTTTTTAATTATTGAAAATACATGGCAAAAAACAATCTGCTTACAGTAGAACTAGTCTTATAAAACGGACTTCTTTGAATACTTCCAGGGACACATTGTCACCTTACTTGTCTAACATTTCATTTAATACCATGATATGCAATGGCTTTGATTTTTTGAGAACTTATCAACCATTTCATCATATGTATATATTTCTGTTTATTCATTCATGCTGCATTTATTTCGGTAATATGCTTAGAATAAAAACGATGCTTTAAATGTACAGTACCTATTGCATTCAACAGTTTATTTTAAACTTCTTTTAATATGCTTTTAGAAATGTTTTTAGCAATATGTGGTACTCAATTTAATGTGTAGCATTTAAATGTTTAGCATTTAGTATTATCGTTCATTTGAAAGTGGAGTGGGTGTTGTATTCCTCTTTAGGTGTCCGTATATAGGTTTTCCTGAATCATGTCCTTATATAGGCACAATTCGCATTGCCCTTATATAGACATAGAATCCCAGTCCTTATTTAGGCATTAACCGTGCACTCCAAATACAGGCATGGTCACCGACATCCGTCCACCCTAACGTCACAGCGAGTTCTTAGAAACCAGACCCTTAAGCTTCGGGAGTTCCCCTAGCACAGGACTATTGATTTTTCCAAGAACTCATCTATTATGTATGAACCGTTATACCTTAAGGGTTCATTCCTGACGTCTTCCTCTGTCCAACTTCACGTCAATGCTAACATTCCGAGGCACCTATCAGGTATAAATATACCTTCCCTCGCCCAAGCAAGTTAGAGGAGACCTCGACTTTAGAGGAGCCCGTATCCCGGCCTGACGCACTGAGAAGACGCTGTCATTCCTGCACGCAGAAGAATCCAGCTTCCAGTGTTCTGACTCCCTTCACGGGGTGTTAGAGTTCCAGATCCGAGAAGAGATTCCCACCTCTCTCATTCTCAAGGTATGGAGCTGACTAGAACCTAGAGGGACTCTTGGCATACTAGACTTAACATACTCTTAGTATACCATACTAGAGAATACTCCACCTACTTCTTACCTTTCCCTACACCTAGACCAGGTTAGGTACATTGGGGTAGAACTAGCTTAGAGACGCATCGTATGAGTACTCGCATTTTTAGCTCATGTTATTTATGTACGTGAATATATGCTAAAAGATAATGCTAGCGCAGTATTATTTATTTCTACTGCTTACGCTGTACATTATTTATCTTGCATACTGTCTTGTGATCATAACAGCACATATCTCTTACACGAGAAACAAGACTGTTCAATAAAACCCTTTTATTGAAACGCCCGTCTTTCCTTTCTGTGTAACTCTGTAGAAACTAAGAATGCATGATTGACTGAGTGAAACTGTTATCTATTGTTTCCACGATTCTGAGACGTGTTCCGATTCTAAAGGGAAACAAAGTGGTCATGTTTATGCGATTGCCAGAAACTACTCCTTCTTGTTCTCAAGGAGTTTCTAGTGGCCTCTGAGCTAGCTGGCACAAGTAATTAAGTTTAATATACTCGATAGGGACATACCGACCTAAGTCCTATGTCAAGCCTATAGGTTATATTATTCCAATGCGCAGAGCCTATTCGGGAAATAGGAACTACACTACAACATCTCCCAAGTGGCTCCCTGCTTGGAGAGCATGCAAGCACCAGGGATACCTTCTGGGAAAGCACCCTCCCTGTGCCTGGGAAAGTGTTTCCGCTCCTGGTTAGTAGATGGGGGAGTTTATCCCTAATCTGCTTTCTTTGGGAGGGAGCAGAAAACCCATTAGCCACCAGGGATTCATTGCCATAAAGAAACAAGGGTGTGGGCGGCCTAGCATTGAATGAAAACTTTGACCATACAAAGTCAATATAGGCTTTGCATGGGCTGGTCCCTGGTTTGGTCCATTCCTGTCAAGGCAGCTAGCCCTAGTCACACAAATATGGTACTGTTTTTATAAGGAGATGGTGGAAATGCTGGGTGCTAGGAATTTTATGGGTCCCCACAGATTCTGGAACATTCCCTCACAGAAATGTGAGGAGAATGTGTGTATTTATCCAAAGTTTGAGATTTACAGCGCATTCTGGGTAAGAAAACATGATGGGATCTATGCAAGTCGCACCACCCTTGGAGGCTGGTATGAATATTGTAGGATTATTGTGGCTACCAGCTGATTCCAGAACTTTCCCTCACAGCAATGTGAGAAAAATGTTTGTTGTTAACCAATGTTTGAGCTTTGCAGGACATTCTGTGGATGAAAATGAAGGGGAATCCACACACAGCATACCACTCTGCGTTCCCCTGGGAGTCCAGTTTTCAAAAATGTCTGGGTTTAGTAGGGTTCCCTGCATGTGGCCAAGCGCAGGCCCAAGTACCACGATACTCTCCTTTGCCAAAATAGGTTGATTTCCATGGTGAAAATGTTATGCCTCCACAATGCATTTTGCTTTCTTTCTTGTCAGGGGTGCTAGGTACAGCGACACAAGTGGTGTATCCTTTTTATCAGTAGAGGTTTGGGAACGCTCGGATGTAGGAATTTTGCAGATCCCCACAGACTGTGGAACTTTCCCTCCCAAACCTGTGAGGAAAATGTGTGTTTTTAGCCAAAGGTTGAATATGCAGGGCATTCTGGCGAAGAACAATTAGTGGGATCACACAATTCACACCACCCTGAACTACCCTTGTTGTCTCGGTTTCAGAAATGTTTGGGATTAGTAGGTTTCCTGGGTGACAGCCGAGCCTGAACCAAATGCCACTGTTCCCTCTATCATCAGTATAGGTAGATTTTCATGGTAAAAATTTGATGTCTTGATTTTGCGTTTTAAGGCCTTTTCTATCACAGACACTATGCACACCTACAAAAGTAATGTACTATTTTTATCTAAAGAAGTGCGGGAATATAGAATAGTAGAAAATTTGCTTATATCAATAGAATTTTTCTCCATTTTTGGCTTCCAAGTGCAAGCCAGTGTGCAGGAAATGATACATTTAGCAAAATGCCCTCTGCATCACTTGATAGTATGAGTAACGTCAAATAATTGTACACATCACCAGTATTCCTTAACTCAGTATCTTGGGTACATTTAAAAAATTTATAGGTTTTCTTCATATGCATTTTTCATAATTAGATTTTACCATATGACATGTTTTTTATTGAATGTACCTCAGTTCTTCACTCTTGGTATTGCACATTTTTGGACAATTGACAAACACTGTATATCCCTGCGACCTGACGACAAACATTGTTAGCTATTTTTATTCTTTCTCTATTTTTTTTTTGATAAACAATTTTATTGATTTATAAGAGCACACAAAATAGCAACATGACACATTTGATCATCTTTCCATGACACCCCGGAATACATTTGCATTAGATGGATACAAGTGAGCGCATCGGTTGTCAACCACAGCACATGAAGATTACATTCACCCATACAGGGAGGTCTCAATCCCACTCAATCTAGTTGGTTCGTCCATTTGCCCCAGACCATTTTGTGTTTATTAGGGCATCCCCGGGCCTCGAAGAGGGGTTTCTCCTGTGCGGCGCACCAATCCACTCTCTGATGCCATTTGGTTACCTTTGGAGGTTTGGGCTGTGCCCATGTTGCGGCAATGCCACGTTTGACTACTGCGATGGCTGTCCCCAGGAATAATTTGTCAGTTCGGGATCCATCTAGGCCGTCCATTACTCCCAGGATGAGTCGTAAGGGATCATGGGGGACCTGCCAGCTCAGGGTAATTGTGAGTTCGGACTCTATTGCAGCCCGATATGAGGCAAGATGAGGGTAGGTCCAGACCATGTGGTAAAAATCTTCTGGTTCCTGTCCACAACGCGTGCAGTTTGGAGAGGGGCGCAAACCCGCTCTGTAAAGGCATTCTGTGGTGAGATAGGCGGTGTGTAAGTAATATAGTTGGGTTAGGCGGAGTCTGGCTGAAGTTGTGACAGTTTTGGGGGCCATGAGGGCGTCGCGCCAATCCTCGTCTTCTAGAGGGCCCAGCCATCCCTCCCATCGGGTCCTAAGTGGATCAAGTGTTATTAAAGGTACGGTATATCCGAGATACCCCCCCTTCCCCAGGTTTCCCATCATGACCTGGGCCTCTAGCGGGCTAAACTCGGGGAGTTTTGTGCCCTTTGAGATGTGTGTGCTAAGGGCATGACGCAGATGCAGGTACTTGTAAAATTGGGAGGTATGAAGGGTGTAGCGGCCCTGCAGATCTTGAAACGTCCTAATTTTTTTTTTTAAAGATATTTTTATTCGCATTTTATATAAAAAGATACTTTAAGTACAAGAAAGATAAAGGAAAAACAAAACAAGTTACATCATCCATTACTGTCTACATTTGTGAGTACTTGCTCCACCAAGACAGGTATATCATGGCGATTATGTGGAGAGTCGTCCAATATCGGTCCAACGTATGATCTTATCATGCCATTAACAATGTTAAAACCCAGGAAAAGGGAAAAAAGAGAAAAAAGGAAAAAAGAAAGAACGAGTAACTTGTGCAGAGGAGTGGTGTGGATATGTCAGAACACTGACATCTAATGGGGTTGAAAGCATAAACAACCTACGAGCGGGTCCGTTAGGGGGCCCCACCCCCCACAGCTGGCATCCCTCCTGTATCTAGCCAGGCACTCCCGGGGACTTTTCAAGCCCATGCGCCCCCTCCCCATAGATCAAACCCCTGGTGCCCCAGAAGACCCCGGATCAGCGACTTGTGCCACGGCATCTATCTGTGGTTCGTGACCCGACCCTCCCCCCTCACTGCCAGATCCCACCGGTTTCTCCCATTCCGCCATTGCCTCTTTCCATTGCTCAGCAATCGGGCGCATTTTCACTCCCCTGGCCTCCTCCCATGCTAGTGCTCTGCCCTCTGCCCCCGCCCATGCAATAACATCCCTGTTCCAGGCTGCAACCTGTGGCCCCTTCAAGGATTTCCACTCCATCGCTATCCTGCGCTTAGCGAGTCCCAGCGCAAGATCTATCAAACGATTCCCAACTTTACGCTTAGGTGGCCTGGGGGAGACACCTAGCAGGCACGTCTGAATTGTTAAGGCCAACTCCCTACCAAGCACGTCTTTGATCTTGACCAACACCGCCTCCCAGTAAGGACGCACCCATTGGCAATCCCAAGTCATGTGGCCAAAGTGAGCATCCGGGTGGGCACATCTGGGACACTGTCGCACCTCCCCTCCATATGTCACATTAGGCCCGTGTGGCGTCATATAGGTCATATGCGTGTAGTTAAATTGGATATATTTCAGTCGAGTGTTCCGGGAGACCTTCCCCGAATAGCGCAAAACCTTACGCCACTCAGAGTCGGTAAGGACTCTGCCCCCAATCCTGTCCCAACGGGCCCGCAGTCCATCTAGGGGGCCGGTGGAAGACTCCACTAATGTGGCATAAAGCCATTTCACCAGGTGTCTCGCGGTGCCAAGGGTGAATAAAGCATGGAGGACAGGGTGCGTATCAGGTATCTCCCTCCAAGAGCCCCATACGTCCGCAAACATGCGCGTCAACGCTTCCTAGTGCAGGAACTGACCTGGGTGGAGCCCACTACCATCTACCAGTTCCGCGAAAGGGATCAGTGCCTTATCTAAATAGCAGTCCCCAACATTATCCAGTCCGGCCTCCGACCATCTGGCCAGCTGGGCACTCGTGAATATAGATTGAGGGTCCCCGTTTGGCAGCCCCACCAGAGGTAGCATAGGGGAGTACTTCGCAGGTTGTTGCCTTCCACTGCAACATTGTCTCCACGTCTGGAAGGCCGTACGCTGTAGCAGGGAGCAGTAAGGGGTGGATGTAGCCGGTAGTAGGAGCTTTGCCATTACCAGCCCGCAACTTGATGCCGGGTCCACCAGGCACGTTCCCTCCTCGTTCACTCCCTCCACCCACTGTGCCAACCATTGTAATTGGGCGGCCAACATATAAAATTAAAAATTCGGCACCCCAAGTCCTCCCTCCCTCCGACATAGGGCGCTGTAGAATTTGCAAGGACACCCTCGAGCGTCCATCACCCCAAACCAGGTGCCGCAGGAGTGCATGCAGAGGTCGAAACCAGCTTTTCGGCATCAAAACCGGGAGATTCACAAAAAAGTACCACAGCCGGGGTAGCATAACCATTTTGGACAGTGTAATCCGGGCCATGATGGGCAGTTGCAGCGTGCTCCAGAACTGAACACAAGAGCGAAGGGAGCGCAATGCTCTTCCCAGATTCCCATCCTTCAGATCATCTAAGTCATAAAAGATATGTATGCCCAAGTATTTAAAGGTACGCTGTGCCCAGAGAGTGTCGGTCGGCAGCACCTCCAGTCTGGGCAGAGGCCCAGCTATGGGAAACAAATAGGTCTTGGTTTTATTGACCTTAAGGCCCGAAAGGAGAGCAAAGTTGCCCAGGATTCGTAGAGCCTCAGCGGCCCCCTCAACTGCCTCCGTAAGGTACAGCAACAAGTCGTCTGCGTATAGAGAGACGTGGTGCCGTCGCCCGCCCAAGATCAGTCCCAGCCCTCTCCCACCTAGGCGAAACCGTTCCGCCAGTGGTTCCACGGGCAGGGCAAATAGGAGTGGGGAAAGAGGGCACCCCTGCCGGGACCCGCGAGAAATCTTATACAATCTGGATATGGTTTGTCCCATCTTGACTCTCGCAGCGGGCGAGGCATAGAGAAGCTGTACCCGCCGCACCCTATCATCCCCCAGTCCCATGCGGTGCATCACCTCAAAAAGGTACTCCCAGCTCACCATGTCGAACGCCTTCTCCAGGTCGACAGATAAAACCGCCGCCTGCTGGAGAGCTGGTGCATCCGCATGGTAGAGTACGGAGTAGAGCCTGCGGAGATTATAAGAGGTTCTACGAGAGGGGATAAACCTGTTTTGGTCCGGGTGGATCAAGGACTTCATATTCGGGAGCAGCCTGCCCGCCAACACCTTGCTCAAGATCTTAAAGTCTAGGATGAGCATGGAGAGAGGTTGATAATCTCTCACTCCCGCATCAGGTTGCTTGGACTTAGGGAGTGGAATCACAAGTGCTGACTGGGTGTAGTCAGGCAAACCCCCTCCTCCCTAGTATGCCTCCGCATACAACGCAACAAGATGTGGGGTCAGTGTATCGGTGAACCGCTGATAAAACTCGTCCGGAAGGCCATCAGGCCCGGGCGTCTTACCGGGTGCCAACGCCGCTATGGCGGCCTTGACTTCCTGCACAGTGATCGGGCCCCCCAGGTTGTCCTGTGCATCTGCCTCCAACGTACGGAGCTGCAGAGGGACTAGGAAGTGTGGTATATCCAGCAGTCGGGGCCTCGTACAACCACTCATAATACATTAAGAAAGAATCATTAATGGCATCTGAGTTGTGCTCTACGTCACCCGAGTCTAAGCCAAGCCGCGTGACAGGCGCTCCCCCCAACTCGGGTGTAATTAGTCGTGCTAACAGTCGACCTGCCCTCCCTTCCTCCCTTTGCACTTTATCTAGGTAGTCCTTATAGTTGTAACACCTCAGCCTGCCCAGTGCATCGTTATATCATGCCAGCGCGTCTTGTAAGGAAACCTGGGACGTGTCGTCCATGCCCTGTAAATTATCCAGTCTACGGATGGTCCCCTCCAAGTCCAGAAGTTCCGGGTTAATCTCCCTGTGTGCCCCACACGCCTGAGCCATGCAATGGCCCCTTACAACCACCTTAAATGCCTCCCACTCCACCTGGGGAGAGGAGGTAGTGTTGGTATTGATAGGGTAGTATGCCTCGACCAGTGCTAGCAATGAGGCCCGAAAGGGGACATCGTCCAGTAATAACAGGTTCAATTTCCATGTAGGGATCAGAGGGCGCCGCCCCAGTGGTTGGTGTAGAATGAGTAGTGGGCTGTGGTCCGACAAAGTACGCCCCAGATATACAGAGTGGGATATGGAACCATTGAACAGAGGAACGTATCAAGCCTGGTATGGACCTGGTGGACCGGCGAGAAGGAGCACTCCCTATCCCCCGCATGCTGCAGTCTCCAGGTGTCCTCTAAGCCCCAGTGGGATATCCAGGTCCAGAAACCTAATGCCGTACGATATGGCTGAGTCCCCGGTAGGGGAGGGTGCGAACGATCAATGGCAACATCCACCACACAGTTAAAGTCGCCCCCCAATACAAGAGAGCCTGTTAAGCAATGAGCCAGGGAGGTGGAGAAAGACTCCAGGAAGCTGACTTGGTCCTGGTTGGGGGCATAAACATTGCCTAGCGTCACCTCCCATCCCACCAATCGTCCTGTAGGCAGGGCATATTGCCCCTCTGTGTCAAGCAATGAGCAGTCAAGAGCGAAGGGGACCCCAGGCTTCATCCAGATCAAGACCCCCCTGGCGAAAGCCGAGAAGGTGGTCACGAAAATCTGACCCGCCACCTTTTCTTCAACCTCCCGGCCTCTTCCTTATTAAGATGTGTCTCTTGGAGGAATGCATTGTGCACGTCCCTGCGCCGCAGTTAGCAGTATATGTTATGTAGTTTGGCTATTGTTCCCATACCACGGATGTTCTACGTGAGGAACCTCACAATGTTAGGTGTACCTGCCATTTTCACAGGAACCGCCCTTCAACAGCATAAGGGGGACCCCTCCCGCACCCGCTTCCCCGTGTGTGCACAACCGCCCTCCTCTGCAAACAACCAAACAGAAAATATCTACAAATGAACCCCCATGTTGAACAACTCCCCGAACCCAGGACAGCCTGACAACGGTCAGTCGCCCAAACAGCGTGTGGAACATAACCCTTAGTGAAGCCCTACTCCAGTAAGGTACTAAAAGAGGGGTGGACAGTAAGAGCAAAAAGGAACATAGAGTTGACGCACAAACCGTCCGGAGCGTGCTGGCCCCACAAGAGCAGGTCAGCTCAAGACCAGAGTCCGCTGCCACCAGTTCAGCAACACCCCAGGGGTCTAGAACTGCCCAAACCCCAAGCGGCCTCAGATGACTTCATCAGCCGTGTTCGGAGTCACCATCGGCATCTTCACACTGTCACTGCGGGATGTGTCGGAATCAATGTCCCCGGTGTCCTTTGATGACAGGGCCTCCGCCTCAGGGGTGGGGCTCCTGCCCCACATAAGCGCTGCCACCGCCTGCAAGGCTTCAGCCCTCGCCTTCTCAGTTTGCGATGAGGTCGGTCTCTTAGGAGCTCCCCTACTGGAGCGTCGTCTGGAACGCTTCCCAAGTTCTGCCGTTTTCCTCAACTCCGCTTTAGGGCCTGCAGGCTGGGAGGCCCCGGACTTATAGGCCTCAATCCAGTCCCAGGCCTCACCCGGGCTTCCACAAAAATGGATGCTGCCATCCAACACAATCCGCAGCCAGGCCAGGAACATCAGAGAGTACTGGAGGCCCTCCATCCTCAGCACCTTCTTGACCTCCAGAAACGAGGCCCGCTTCCGCTGCACCTTCAGGGTGTAATCCGGGAAGAGGGAAACTTTACTGTTGTTAACTGCGTAGGGGCCCTCCGCACGTGCCATCTGCAAGAGCAGGTCCCTGTCCCTGAAATGAAGCAAGCGGGCCACCACCGGCTGCGGTGGACGCCCCGGCGCTGGGGGCCTGGCCGGGACCCTGTGGGCCCTCTCAAGGGTGTAGAAGGTCGACAGACCCTCAGACGTCACCACGTCCCTCAGCCAGTGTTCCAAGTAGGACACCATTTTGTTGCCCTCAACTCCCTCCTTCAGGCCCAGAATCCGAACGTTGTTCCGTCTATTGCGTCCCTCCGCATCCTCGGCTCTCCGTTCCAATACGCCCACCCTGTCTGTGAGGGCTCCCATCTGCTGGTCCAGGGCCCTTTGGGCGGGGGCAATCTCGGTAATGCTGGACTTGGTTTCCTTCACCCTCTCAGAGAGCTTCTTGTGTTCTTCTCGCAGGAGGCCAAGCCCTACCACCACCCTGCTGATATACTGATGGAGGGTAGCCTTCGTGTCGGCTATAGCCTCCAATATTTTGCCCAGCTGCTGCTGTATTGGATCCTTGGGAGCAGTCTGCGATTGCTCCTGGGCACTGTCCTCCTGGTCTTTTGTGGCTCCGGCCTGCCGGCCTTGAGGTTTGCCCATGGCGCCAAACAGCCCCCCGGCCGTTGGACTGTACCTGGGAGGAAGGTCAATCCGACAACCGGCATCGTGATTCCGCCACCCACACTAGGGCTCAGGTCTGCCGCACTTGGGAAGGCCTCAACACTCCAACCGCTGCAACAGTCGCTCCAGCGGTGGGCCCGCTATTTTGCGTGCTTCTGTGCCCACTCGTCAGCCGAGTCTCCACACAGGCCAACTACCGCACCAATGTTCGGGGCCGACCCCACACGACCCCAGGTGGCGAAGTGCCCACTGCCACTCACATCACAGTCCGGGGCACCACTATTCTCGCCAGGGAGGTCCACCACTCTCCAGGGCAATGCCCGTCACGTTGCACAGGCAGGAGACCCACTAAAGTCGGGCTCCCCCAGTTCTCCAGGGCGTGAACAGCCGATCCGAGTGGCCTCGGGCGGTCCTCGGTAGGTCGCGAGCAAGGCCTGTCAACAGGGCACCGCAGGTCTCAGGCCCACTTCCAGGGGGAACCCCCAGGCCGCATTCACTCACCGGAAGGCCACTCTCTCTTGCCAGTGCTCAGGCTCCGGTGGGAACCCCGGCTCCCCACCTTCGGCGTGCGGTGCCCTCACACCTCTGTGCGGCCAGCAGGGATGACGGGTGCTCCTCCGCTAAAAGGGGGGCCCGATGGCAAGGCCCACACACTAATCCCTGAGCCCAGATGTGGGCCCCGAACACTCGCCCCATCCCGCGTTACACCTCCAGGGGCCGCTACTCTCAGCGTCCGCCCCGGTCATGCCGGGCGCTCAACTTGGGTGGTCACAGTCACCATTCATTAGACAAGTCCCGGGCACCGCCAGCCAGACCCCGCAGGGTCGAGTCCAAATTGTGGAGAAGCCCAGGCAGCTCTCAGTCCCACAGGGAGCCACAGCCCCCACACCAATCCTCCCACTCCTGCTCACAGGCCCAGGCAGTGGCTTCTCAGTTCCCCGTCCAGCGCAAGGGACCCCTCTCACCTACAGGAACGATGGGTGCTCCCTCCTTTGTTAGGGCCGATGGTGGGGCCCGCGCCGCAAACCATGAGCCCCAACCGGGCTCCTATGTCAGGCCCAGCCCTGCTCCTTGCTCGCGACGGCTGCCTTGCAGTGCGCTCGCCTCTTCACAGCAGCGCGATTACCCCTTCTGTGGACCGTTAGTCCTCCACTGTCCTCTGCCATGGAATTCAGGCCGCCGATCGAAGGCCCTCATCTGGGGCTCAAGCTCCAGTGAGGCTCGGGCTCCGCTCCGCCCTCCGATGCCGATCAGCTCCGGGCCGCCATCTTGCCATTGTCCTACACCGGCAGCCGCCGGGAGCCCGGACCCTCCACGGCCGCCCAGGGAACTGCGCAATCACCGGGACAAGCCCTCAGCATCCCAGCACCGTCGGGTCGGATTTAAGGCGCTCCCCGGTCTCTGGTGTCTAGGAAATACACTTATAATTATTGGACTGGCGCGAGCTCTGAGCTCACGCGTCCACCATTCTCGGCTCCTTGGCCACGTCCCCTCTTGAAACGTCCTAATGTGGTCGCCCACCCAGACATCGCCCAGCAGTGATATGCCAATATGGTCCCATTGTCTAAAACCGGAGAGCGCCGTCACTTCCCCCAACCACCTACCTTGCCAAAGAGGTGTGTGTTGGCTCAGTTTTTTGTCCCAACGTGTGTGTCTTAGGGCCATGTACCAGGCTGTCAGGACCGCACCGGTTATCGATGGTATTGCTTTAGGTATTGGGCTTCCATATAGGAATGCTTGGATTTGAGGGAACTCCATGTCTTTGAGCTCTAGTCTGTAGGCCGGGTCAGACCAGCCCCCGGTGAACCAGTCGTGGAGGACAAGAAGTCGGGTGGCTATATAGTATAGGTGAAGATCCGTCATGCCCATGCCGCCATCAAAGGGTGGGATCCAACATCGGGCGAGGGCGATGCGCGGCCTCGTCCCTCCCCACAGGAATCTCGTGGCTGTGCTGTCTATCTCTCTAAACCAACTGCGCGGGAAGTGAAAGGTGGTATTCTGGATAATATAAAGGAAGCGTGGGAGGATCATCATTTTAAACAGAGCTACTCTCCCGAGTGGGTTGAGTGGTAGAGTTTGCCAGCGCTTGAGGTCCTCTTTGGTTTTGTTAACTAGTGGGGTAATATTTAACGCCCATTCTAACTCGGGAAGGAGAGCGATCCATATCCCCAGATATTTGAAAGATTGTCTCCTGATGGGAATGGATGTTTGCCAGTCTAAGCTTTCCCTGGAGCGGTGAAGAGGCACTAGGGTCGATTTTTCCGGGTTGAGCCAGAGACCCGAGACGCTCTCGAAGGTCTGGAGGACCTGGAGACATCTAGGGCTGGAGCTGGCTGGATTCCCCAGGAAAAGCAGTACATTGTCCGCATATAAGGCGATTTTATCGATGTGGTGGCTCCCCCAAGCCTAGCCCCAGATCAAGTCATCCGACCGAACAAGGCACGCCAAGGGCTCCATTGCTAGCACAAATAGGAGGGGTGAGAGGGGGCATCCCTGTCTTGTGCCTCTTTGAATCGGAAACGCCTCTGACAGGGCTCCATTGGTGAGCACTCTGGCTTTGGGGTTAGAGTAGAGGACCTGGACAAACCTTCTGAATTACTGACCCATGCCCATCGACTTTAAAACGTCCTCCAGGTAGAGCTAGTCGACCGTGTCAAAGGCTTTTTCAAAATCGACAAGGAGAAGCGCCAGGTAGGGTGTGAGAAGTCGACGGTGTGCAAGAGCCAGGTGGAGGCGCCACAGGCAATGCCTAATGCTGTGTGCTGGCATAAAGCCGCATTGGTCCGGGTGGACTAGTTTGGTCAGGAGTGGACGCAGGCGTTGGGCCAGGATCGTAGTGTATATCTTTACCTCAGTGTTGATTAAGGAAATGGAACGATAGTCCGCGCAGGATGACGAGGGCGGTTGGGTCTTGGGGATCACCACTATGGTTGCCACATCAGTCT
The DNA here is from genome assembly GCA_963921515.1 of Calotriton arnoldi. Taxonomy (NCBI): domain Eukaryota; kingdom Metazoa; phylum Chordata; class Amphibia; order Caudata; family Salamandridae; genus Calotriton; species Calotriton arnoldi. Next base: position 1,851,484 of record CAWUFW010002971.1, read on the forward strand.
CAGGGGGAAAGGACCCGACTTCAGCAACATGTCGATACAAGTCAGAGAGGTGGGGGACCAATAAGTCCTGATAAGCGGTATAGTACTCCTGCAAGAAACCATCCGGCCCTGGCGTTTTCCCTGCCTTCAACGAAGAGATTGCGGCATGTATTTCCTCAGGGGTGAAGGGAAGGTCTAAGTCTGCCGCATCGGTCTCCGTGAGGCAGGGGAGCTGGACCTTCGCTTGGCTAAGCATATCTGGGAGGGAGGCCTCAGGCTTACGGGCGGAGTACAGCTGGGCGTAGTAGTCTGCAAACTCCTGCGCGATTGCAGATGACGTGTATTTAGTAGACCCTGAGAGGTCACAGACTTCAGGGATTTTCCGGTTGGCCAGAGGATAAGAGATCAGGCTGTGTAGCAGCCTCCCTTTCTTATCGCCCCAGCCGTACACTCGGGCCACAGAGGAACGCCACAGCATCTTGGCCGAATCTAATGAGATGTGTTTAATCTCCTCGCGTATGGCCGAGAGCTGCCTGTCTCGCAGGTCGTTTGGGGTCTCATCTGGGGTTGTTTCAAGCCGCGCTGCTTGCACCTCGAGAAGGGTCAGACGGCTGTTCTGAGTCAGCCGTCGTGCCTGAACCTGACCTTTGGCTACTCCCCGGATGGTGGCTTTACTCGCCTCCCAGAGGGTGCTTGGGGAGTGGATCGATCCTAGATTAGCAAGGAAATATTGGCGCAGCTCCTCCTCTATCGCTTTCCTGACCTCCTTATCCTGTAGGAACCAGGCGTTTAGTCGCCACAGTGGTCGAGGCCTGTCGGGGGTTTCACCTAGGTGTAAAAGTAGGGCTGAGTCGTCTGAGATTCCCCGGAGAAGAATGGCAATGTTTGATACCCTCTGGCAATCAGGGGCGGGCATGAGGAACATGTCAATTCGTGAATGTGTGTGGTGCGCCGCCGAGGTGTGAGTGTATTGAGAGCCCTGGGGGTTCCAGACTCTCCAGACATCACACAGGCCCAGGGCAGTTGCCCAATCAACCAGTTTCTTTGCGTTCGTTATTCTAGCAGGAGTGGGGCAGCCAGTCGTGTCGAGGAGTGGTTGCATGACTGTATTAAAGTTACCCCCTATCACCGTCTGTCACATGGGTAGAGCAGAGATAATGCCAGTGAGGTGTCGCAGCGAGGAGGCGAGCGTGGCTGGTGGTATGTATATAGACACCAGGGTGAGGGTGTTCCCTTCCAACGCCCCGGTCACGGTAACAAACCGGCCCTGAGGGTCCGTAGTAATGCGGCTGGGCGTGAAAGGGAGGCCTCGCCTTAGCAGGATTGCGACCCCTCGCAACCCTCGCTGGAACCCGGAGTGCCACACCCTATCGAAGCCATATCGCGCAAGGAAGGGGCACTGAGTAGCCAGGAGGTGGGTTTCCTGGAGTAGGAGTACGTCAGGGGCTTGTCTTTGGGCATACTTTGGGGCTGCTGTCCGTTTGATGCGGTCCAGCAAACCATTCACATTCCAGGATAAAATTCGGAGGGGCTTACCCTTAGTGAATGTCCGCATCATAGCAGGTGTGTGGGGTGGATGGGACAAGAGGCATTGAGCACCCGGGGGGCTGGTGCAGTTTTACGTGGAGGCGCAGTTGCAGTCTACGCCCAGTGGGGTGTGTGGTCGCAGTGCTTACGTGATGAACAAATGCCAGGGTGCTGTAGACATTGAGGAAAAGAAACAGTGACAAAACCCAATTTAAAACTAAACAGAGGACAACGGTCCTAACCCTCCCCGCCCTAAACCCCCCACCCTATACTTCTGGAACAGAAGCATCTGTAGCCCTACAGAATAGAACATAACAGGTTAAACTAAACTAAAACGTTTAGCTGAAAGCTGCGTGGTGGACCCCTCCTTAACGTCGGATATACTGTTAGCATTGGCAGATATTTCTGAGATCTGTACTTCCATGGATGTAGTTCTCATGTCACATCCCTTTGGGACCTCCCAGGTTTACCTCTCGTTGAAGGCGCTGGTCCCTCAAATCCCGGGGCTTCTGGAGAGATCTGAGTCTGTGGTTGCAGGGTCTAAAGTCTTGGGGGGACTCCTTGCGGGGGATAAGTCATCTGCAGACCCATCCCGGTGCCGAGGGTGGGAGCCCGGCAAGCCGACGGCGGCACCAGGTCCCTGAGCTGTCGTGTCAGGTGATCCAGAAGCCTCCCTGCGCGATCCCCGGCCCCTGCGTGATTGGGTGCGCCTCCGACGTGGCTTAGGGGGCGGCAAGCCAGTTACCTGTGATCCGGAAGAGGAAGTGGAGCGGACCCGGAGGGGTCGTTCTTCAGTTATCCAGGTCCAGGCGAATTGCGGAGACTCAAAGAAGTGTGTTTTATTTTGGAATACAACACGAAGGTGGGCCGGGAAGAGAAGTCTATATTGGAGGCCCAAGTTGCGAAGTTTCTGCTTGACCTCTGTGTAAAAGCGCCGCTGGGCCTGTACCTTATTAGTATAATCTGGGAAGATCATTATGGTTTGACTCTGAAACTTCAGGGTGCCCCGGGCCCGGGCAGCACTCAGGATAGAGTCTCTATCTTTGAAGTTTAGAATCCGGGCGATGAGGGGGCGGTGTGGTGCGCTGGGAGGTGGTTTAGGAGCAAGAAAGTGATGGGCACGCTCAATAGCGAACCATGGTGACAGCGTGTACTTGGGCATCCATGATGTCAGCCAGTTTTCCAGGAAGGCCGCCGTTTGGTCTTGTTCGGCCCCCTCTGGAAATCCCACCAGGCGGAGGTTGTTACGCTGTGACCTATTTTCGGCGTCTTCGGCCCGTCTGTGTAGTTCTTTAGTATGGGCGCGAAGGTGGGTTACTTGCTCTTTCAACTGGCGGATGTCGTCTTCGGCTGTGGAAATGCGGTATTCCGCCTCTGAGATACGAGCTGTAGCGTTGCACAAATCGTGGCGGATGAAGGCCACATCTACCCAGACCTCTCCGATCTTATTCTCCACCGAGGCCTGAGATGCGCTGATGGCCTGCAGGATCGCAGTGAGATCGGCCCCTGGGAGGGAGGAGCCCCCGGTCACCCCGTCAGTCGGGCCTGGTTCGCTCGTGGTGTACTAATCCATTTTAGTCTGGGTCTGAGTGGTGGACGACTTGGGGGCCCGGTCCTTGCCCATCTTGGACGTTGAGCGGAGCTTGTGTCTGTCTGAGTGGAGTCGTACCCTAGTGCAGGACCCAAGCGGAGACTTAAGGGGAGGCCTCTACCCTCTTCTCAGGAGGTGGTATGAAGTAAGACAGGGACCAGTGGTCTGGCCAGCGGTCACAGCCGGTGACTCCCCGGCTCAGGGTCCAGGAGGCGGGTCTCCGTCGCTCACGTCTGGGCACTCCGGGGACGCGAGCGCCGATGGCAGGGCAAGGTCCAAAGAGAGAGGGGACTTCAATGATCATGTAGGTTAGCAGGGGGGGTGATCGCCGGTTAGAGTGTAATGGACCTGGTTGGGGCCCCGGTGCGGAAGGAGTAGGGAACCCCTGGGCCAAGCCCTCTCTAATTGCAGGATATTGTCAGTCGGGACCCTGGGACAGGATCCAGGAGACAGCGGAGGTCCTTTGCGTGGGGGCCGGGAGGGGCTTCTTAAGAGTTGAGGACAAGGCAGGAGTACGAGGACCGTAGGGGTATCTCTTAGTCCCTCCACCCCTTTCAGGCTGTCCCTAGGGCCCGGCTCACCTCTCTGGTAGTCCAGGTGATCGTTACTTCAGGTCCGATTGGCACACGTCCGGCCTCAGCGACTCTCCTCAGTGCCCGGCCTGCGCAACCCTCTGATTATGAAAGGCCAGTCGCTGGTGGGGGGGGGGCAGTGTGCAGCATTCGTTACGGTGCAGGGCCCGATTCGGCCAGGTCGCCCAACGGCTGTGTCTTCGAAAGCAGCCAGGTCTGAAGTGCCTCTGATTGTGTCTCTGATTGAAGGGGTGACCTGCAGCCCATTGTCAGGGTCAGCCGAGGGTGTCTCCCAAGCCTCACCACCCGGTGGAGCCCCACCGCCGGCGGGGCGCTAGGAGCAAGGGCAGGACTGACGAGGCCACCCGAGGGGCGTAGCCGACCCCCCAGGTCCCACCGGGTCTCAACCCCTCAGGGATGGATCTCGGGGAGCGCGGGATCAGGTGGGTGTGGTGGCTCCTCAGGGTCCGCTGCCAGATCAGAGAGTCCCCTCAGACCAATCCGGGGCCGCCGAGGTCAGGAAACACTTGTCGCCAACTCCCGGACCACACAGCGTGGGGCGCAGCGTCTGGGCCAGAGGCCGCCCCTCGTTCCCCCTGTCCTCTTGATGGTGGTAGCTGGATCCACTCAGGCCTCCGTCGTGCGGCACAGAGGTCCTGACAGCCCCTCACCTCCCCCACAGTGACTCCAGCCCAGCCGGCAGTGCCGCTGGTCCCGGATGTCCGGCCCAAGCCCCCGCTGGATCTGCACCTCGCCCGGATGGAAATAAGCCCTTGCTGAATTTGATGTAGTTTTCAGAAAGTTAAACCCATTGGCTTCCCACTTGTTTCCACCACAAACTGTAAGTAAATAGAAACCACATAAAATAGGAAAAATGGACCACCACTTAGACAAATGCAAAAACTGTCAGAAAAAATGTTTTTTAGAAGCAGAGCTTGTTCCTGAAAGCTGGAAAGATGGTGATCTTAGATCTGGCAAACCTTTTGTTGTTGGCAGTTTTAGAAAAAAAAATATGCTTTCTTGCACAGCACTTTTTCCAATTTTTCCCCAAAAACTGAAAATGATGCCCCCTTTTGGGCATTCTCCCAGTTCCCTGCAGGAGAATCCTCAAACTCTGTGTACCTTTAGAATCGTAAACTTGTGGGACAAAAGAATGCAAATCTGGCAATGGTACCTTGTGTGCAAAAAAACTTCTGAAGGCTTAAGTGCGACAAGAGCCAGACATAAAAAAAAAGGCTCAGTACTTTGGCGGGAATGGCATCAGTAGCTAAGGAGTCGAATTTAGCAATTCTTTGTTAATAGAGTGTACAACTGATCTATGATCAAATATATGGTGCAGATCATTCCTTTTTTTGAATATCAATGTTTATTGAGCAAAAGTAATGAATTTCAAATACACATATTGCCTTAATTGATAAAGAAACTAGTCAAAATGAGTACATCATGATCTTACATGGTATCTGCAACAGAAAACACAGCATGTCACGGTTGCCATAGCACTGACCACATCAATGGAAAGATGCAGCTCATTCTTAAGTAGTTCGACTTCATAGAGAAGAGGACTATTCTGAGGTATTAAAGGCATGGACCATGATTCAGCTTCTGCTGCCAAATACAACAACAACAAAGCTACCTTTGCTTCTGGAGTAGAGAAGATTGAAGACCTACACAGGTAATGCAGACTGAACTGATTAATAAATGGTTCTGTCAGAAATATGATCTGGAGACACCACTGAATAGGAGGCGGAACTATCAGCCCTGTGTTCGTAGTTGTCGATAGTGGAACTTGAAACCCACCTGTAATCTGTGTGGATGCTTGTTGATTTACTTGTGTCACATAGAGATTAGAGTGATGAGGCTTTACTTCAATCTTTGGAATCGTGATCACCTGCAGTCTTTCTCATTTCTGGGTAACTTCCTCAAATTGTCATTGCAACCCCTGATTTTGGTTCTGGCCTTAGTCGTATCTTTCTCTAGTGCACCAATGGATTGTCCTATCTCAAACAAGATGGAAGCGTCTGGATCCTTGACATTCAGGCAGACAGTAAGCTGAACTACTGTTCTGTCACAACTTACCTGGCGCGCAGGAATGTCATGATTCAGAAGCGAATCCATCTTGCTCATTTCACACTTTAGCTCTTCTATATTATGAGTACTTGGGTGCTCCTGATTACACGGTAGGAATCTTTCTAAATAATACACAATCTCATTAATCTCTTTGATTAACTGGTCTTCTCTTCTACTACTGTTCTCTGTGTTACAGTGTGCCCGAGATGACTTGAAGATGTGCACATAAATCACATATTCATACAAAAAGGGATACCATGGTGGATCCTAAGCGTTCAGAGCTTGGAGACTCCATTCTCGGAAATATTTCATACAAAACTGCCCCTTCTCAGTATCATCGAATTCAGTGGAGGTAGGTGGAATGTGGTTGATTGTAAGAAGAGAGGCACATTGGCTCACCAGTCCCTGACACTGAGAGGTACTGCTTCTGTGGAAGATGTGCACATTGTGCCCAGGCAGAATGTTGTGACTCAGAGTTAGGGGAGCCAATGTCTTTAGTGGGCAGGCCCATTTCCCTTGCTGTATGGAGTGGTGGGTGAAAATCTAATGTGAATGACCCTACAACAGATCAAAATGATAATAATAAAAAGGGCTGCTTGAAAGGTCCTATTTATATATGTAGGCATGTATGTATATGTAAATTTTTTTTTTTTTAATTTGTTTGGAAAAAACACGTAGTCTTGGCTAGCGCCAGACCTAAAAATTGGAAGAACTGCCATCAATTGTTTGTTTCAGTGGTACAACTCTAGATCTCATAGTGGTGCATTTTGATAAACAAAATTCATAATGTAAACATTGTAAAGTATTAACAACGTGTGGTAATGGTCTGATAGCTATACCAGTAGCAGCTGCTACTGACCAGGGGTGGTGGAGCGGGGGGTGAGAGGGGGAACGAGAGAGGGGGGAATAATAAAATTAATTGCACTTACCTCTTTACCGCCGGCCGCCGCCTCTTCTTTCTCTGTCCTCATCTCTCCAGTCTCCCAGAATCCCCTTAGCAGCATTGTGATTGGTCTGAGCGCCGTAGTTCGTAGACAGGGGCTGGCAGGCTGTGCATGTTCTCCACCCAGGCTGTCATGCAGAGTGCGCATGACGCTTTGGCTGGCCCGAGACGGCTGGCCAAAGCGTCATGCACACTTTAAACGTTATTATCATTTTATTTTCTGTATTCAGCTTGCAGCTGAAGCAGTGGGCCGCCTTAGCGGAGGAGCCGCCACTGATGCTATACCCTGTAATTTGTGTAGAGATAAAAATAAATCAATACTGATTTTACCTTGTGGACGTTTCGTTTTTTTCAAAGTAGTGGTGAAATGATGTAGATGTTAACACAGGAGTTAAAATAGCCAGACTGCAAAAGGGAAATAAGTTGTAAAACTAAAGCCTGTTCAGAGAGTATTATTGTGAGAAGTTGGCCTGGCATATGCTGTCCACTAATTATAGTGGGCACCTTGCACCAGTCCAAACAACCCCTTATTGGAGTTAGGTTAAAGACAACCTTATTGAAAGCTATCCTAGTGGTAGCTATGGAGAGCAGCCTTCAGGCTAAGTCTTGAAGGAATGTAAAGCAGCTTGTTTTACCAGTCTATAATCTCTTGAGTGACCAAATGAAAGAGCACCACACCAGGTATATATTCAAAATATATGTATTTATTGCTAAACACACCCCTCTAGTCTCTTTATGAGGCTAGAGTTCGAAGTACATAAGTTATAAGTTATTAAATCACAGTAATAGCACAAATACACGTTTGGGCCCTAGGGGCGTACCAAACCATATACCAATAAAGTGGTATGCGAACCACGACTGAACTAGACACTAGGCCTAGAGCCTCTAGAAGTGCTTGGACCACAAGGAACCACCCAAGGTAGTGACACAGGGGACCTACGGGAGACGCGTGCAGTGTAAATACACAACCGCGATACGCCGTTGACTTCTATGGAGAAAGTCGGGATCGGGAAAATAGAGAAAAGGGACACTTAAAAGAGGACTAGGACAAAACCCTTTGAGATCTAGGACTTTGAAGAGTCTCTACCCACGGGAGCACCGGAGTACTCGTGTTACCTCACCCAGTGAAGCCGGGTGCATAGGTGCCTTTCGGGGTCGGGTTTCGTCGTCGATTCGAATGGCGATCTGCTGCAAAGTGCTGCTGGCGGCCAAGAGAAAAGTGTCCGGGTGGATCCAAGAGTGGATCGGAGTTCTGAAGAACCTGAAAGCAGAGGGGACAGAGTCTGGGTCACTAGCCAGTGACCATGAAGGCGATGGACAGATGCCCACCGATGTCGAGTGCTTCAGGTGCGTTGACGGTCATCTTGACTCTTCAGCCACAAGGTCCAGGAGGCGTTGTCGGTGACCAGGAGCAGGATTCGGGCTGGTACACAATGTTTGTCGAGTGCTGAGGTGTCGGCGACCGGATTGGACCCAACAAGCCTTGGCAACGGCAAGTCTCGGTGAAGATGTAGATCGTCGATGGTGCAGACCAGCAAGGTCTGTGGAACTCACCCAGCGAGGGTAAGTGAGGGCAGGCCTGGAGCAACCAGGATGCCAAGTAAAAAAAGGATTGGCCTTCGTTAAGGGCTACTAGCCAACGGGCTAGCGACCGCGAAGGAGCCTCGTGACGCCGCACGTGGATCTGGCTTACAGGACACTCGTGGAGTGGGGGCCAGTGATCTTTGGTGCAGGTGGTGCTGGAGGCTAGGGCTACTCGGAGCCCAAAGCACGACTTCTTGGGAGACCGAGAAGAGGATGCACTTGCAAATGTGCTTGGTGTCCAGGGGTCACGGTCTCAAGTCACCCACGATAGCCACGGGCCTCAGCTTTGCTGGGGACTCAGGGTAGCCTCGGGGAAGTCTGAGAATCTACCTCTGGTGATGCGATGACTTGGGCGTCCGACGGGAGCTTTAGAAATACAAACCGGACAGATGCTTCTTTGGTGCCTGCCAAGCAGGGGAGTCACTCCTTGACCCCAAGGGAGATTCTTCTGTCCTCTAATCGTGAGTAGAGCGTCGAAGGTCCAGGATTCAGTTTCAGAGTTTCATCCAGGGATAATCTAAAGTCCTAAGGACTGGGTTCCTTCCTTTATACTAAAGATAGGGGTTGGACTACTCTGTGGCCCCACCTATGGGTGGGTCAGGGCAGAGGGGTGGCTACACCCCTTTCCTTTGTCCAGTTCGCGCCAAAGCAGGGGCTGCAAGCCCCTGATCCGGTTTGAACTGGGGTATGCCTAGGGACACCAAATGTGCCCCCAGTGCAGGACTTCAAAGCACCCGAAAGTGCTCCCGCCCAGCCCCAATACACATTATCCTGTCTGGGGAGGTGGTCACACCTCCTTGGGACAGGAAACCTATTGTCCAGGCCTCCCCTGCCGGAGTTTCGTCCAGCAGCAGGAGGCCAGACTCGTGTCTGTGGCAGCAGCATCCATTTTGTGATGCCAGGGCTCTGGAAAGAAGTTACCGGACTAGTCAGAGTTAACATGTCTTTCCCTCTAGAAGGGTGGAATGCTACCCCCGCCGCCAGGATTGGCGGGGGGTAGTATTCCAAGATGTTTGACACCAAACACGACATGTTTAGGTGCAGCCATTCCAAAGTTAGCATTTTACCGCGAGGATATAATGCGCTTAAGAGTATATGGTCAGGCTGCACTACAAACAGCATCAGAGATGGTCTCCGAACGCTGCAGAGGGGCCCTGCTCATGCAGGGCACCCTCTCACATAGGAACCATGCACTCTGCCTTTAGGATTGATAAGGCCTGCCTTAGGAGTGACTTATAGGTTTATATGTGTGTATGTATTTAGTGATATAGGTAACCTATATCACAGTAAGGGGTGCATGCACCACCTTACCCAGGCTGCAGTAGCAGACCTGTTGTGTCAGTTTGGATGGCCTTCCAGGGGTGGCATAATACATGCTGCAGCCCCTGGCAGGCCTCTGAGGTACCTATGCCCTTGGTACATAGTATACCATGTACTAGGGACTTATAAGGGCACTCCAGATTCCAATCAGAGATGTGCCTAAGGCACACGGAAACCTTTTTACAGAGAAAGCAGATAGACTGGGGCCCTGAATAGCAGGATCCCAGTCCAACTAAGTCATAAACCAGCAAAACACCATAAAAAAAGTGGGGGCAACCATATAGTCAGATTCCACCTTCCTACAATTATGTGTTGACTTTTGCACAGGTGCGCCACCAAAATAAGAATGCACATTATTCTAATGTAGTAAGAAGTGTGGCTGTGATGTAGAAAACATCAAAAGAAAAGTAGAGCTCAGCTGTACTGACATCTCACGGGCCAATGCCTAGATAAGTCAAGCACTTGCAGCAAACATTTGTGTGCGACCGCATGCCTCAAATTCGAGCCCTGGGAAAGCCAACTCATCCTTTCATCCTTTGGAGGTAGGGCAATTAACACCATTAAATTGGATTATAAATATAATTTGTAATTCACAGTGCTTTGAAAATGCAGAAATGAGTTAAGCGCTCCATCGAACAATCTACTGTTATGATACACAAGATATTAACCACGAATAATTAATCTACTACTCTTATAGTTTGAAGCACCTCATTGGCATTTCTAAGAAACAACTTCTCAGTACAGTGCTGAGTGTCTGGCACTTGGGCCTAGTTGCACAATCGCATTATCAATTGTGTTCAAAACAACTCTGATCCCACGGAAGGTAAGCAATATAATTTTTCTGAACAGAGCCGTCTAATGGGAAAGCTTGCATTCTGCTTGCCAAACATCTTCAGTACAATAAGAAAGACAATGAATGTATTAATCTTAGGTCGGATTACCTTGCCAAATATACATACTGTGAAGCACTGGCAATGACGCACGCAATGACTCAGGAAATTCGAGTTGTTTGTTTTCGTTTCTTTCCACTCCTAATCCAGCTACCGGGAGATAGGCCCTGACTCTGAGGCGGGACAGACTGCGTGCAAGTCCACTTCAAAGTGCTGGCACTGCAAGGCGTGAATCGGGAGTTTTCCTACTCAAGTCCACTTCAAAGTGCTGACACTGCAAGGAGGTGACTCGGGAGTTTTCCATCCATTGAAGGGTCTTTCCCCTCCATTTATGCTAAATGATACTTTTTCTCAAAATGTGGTTTATTTTAGACAATCCCCAAACAGAGCATCTCCAGAGTATGCAGTTAGTAAAAAAGCTACAGGCGCGTGTACATGCCGCACACATAACACAAGCCAAAATGCTTTGCGATCCAACAACGCATGAAATTATTATCCAGGGAAATGAATTTCAGGTGGGTGAACTGGTGACCCGCCTACAACTTCTGTGTCTAGGGATATATAGTAGGGTAGGTCCTGATAAATGGTCAGGGTATAGTATAAGGGTGGCCAGACCGTGTTGCTGGGTGCCAGGTGTGGATCACAAAGGGGCATACCTGCTACTTCTACTAGATGTATCATTATTTTTAGATCTGGCTTTAGCTCTTCTCATAAGACCTTGTCATAACAAAAACCACAAAAGGGGATCTCAGGAACAGAAGTGGAATGCAGTTTTCTTTTCATTGGTACCTGGCGAGGAATGTAATTGTTCTGGTGGTCACAATCGGAACTATGGTGTGGTATTGTACTGCTACTCTTGTATAGTGCTTTCTTGTCCTTGACAAGGTCCCAGAGTGTTTTTGGATGTCCGAGTAGATAACTACTCAGTTTGTTGTTCATAGTTGGAAGAGTATTGGTGGAAGTGAAGCACCCACTTTATCTGGAAAGCTGCAGTGCACTACACAGCTGACCCATGTCCTCACAGAGTTGTGCAGTGAGGCTGAAAATCTGAAGTTGCACTATACAGCCAACAGATTTCCTCACAGGAGAGTGCAATTTGATTTGATTTGGGGATTTCTAGAGCGCATGGCTGCCCGAAGGCTTCCCCGCGCTGACGATAGGAGCCGTGATCGGGAGAGGAGCCAACTAATGATTTCCAGGAAACAGCCAGGTCTTCAGTCCCTTTCTAAAAGCCAGCTCATTTTGTTGACTTCTTAATTCCAAAGGCAGCTCATTCCACATTTTAGGAACCAGATGTGAGAAGGATCTGCCTCCCCATCTGGATCTTTTTATTCTGGTGGCGTGTAGGAAATGGGCGTGGGAGGACCTCAGTAGCCTGGTCGGGGTATGAGCGGAGATCATGAGTCTAAGTTTTTCTGGACCTTTATTGTTGACTGCCCTCTGGGCGATGCAGAGGGCTTTGAACCTCACTCTTGCGGCAACTGGGAGCCAATATAGTTGTTTCAAGGATTCTCTCACTGATGTATGTTTTTGGAATTTAAGTAAGAGCCTGGCTGCCGCGTTCTGTACCGTTTGAAGCCTCTTAATCACAAACTTAGGCAAGCCCAAGTAGAGAGAGTTCCCGTAGTCCAAACGGGCAACTATCAGAGACTGCATGACAGATTTCCTGAGCTGCTCTGGGATGAAATCCAGAATCTTCCTGAGCATTCTCAGAAGTCCGAAACAGATACCAGACAATTTATTTGCCTGTTGGTTCATAGAGAGGGAGTTATCTAACCAGATGCCAAGGTTTTTAATCACCTGTTTAGAGACTGGTGGAGCACCCATACAGGCTGGCCAGTTGTTCAATGGCCTGGGAATGTCCCTATGGCCTAGGATCATGAGTTCTGTCCTTTCGCCATTTAATTTTAAGTAACTATCTGACATCCAACGGGCCAGTTTGTCCAGGCAGAGACCCAATTGGATGTTACCCTGGTTATGATCTTGGGGCAGGGAGACAATCAGCTGGGTATCATCAGCATACGATACACCCAGGATACCAAACTCCTGCATGATGGTGGCAAGCTGCCTTACGTAGACATTGAATAACGTGGGGCTAAGGGCGGAGCCCTGTGGTACTCCAAAGTTTATGGGCAGGCTGTCCGAGAGACAGTCCTGTTCCATAACTTGGAGAGACCGCTCATCCAGGAAGGAGCATAGCCATTCTAATGCTATGTCCTGAATGCCTATGTCCCTCAATCTGTTTTTAAGTATGGCATGATTAACGGTGTCAAACGCCGCACTGAGGTCAAGCAGGATGATAGCGGCTGACCCTCCGTCTAGAATTTCTTTGAGTTCCTCGGTAACTACTAGGAGCGCTGCTTCTGTACTATGAAATTTGCGGAAACCCATCTGCAGGGGATGAAGTAACTTGTTCTCCTCCAGATAGTTAGCGTCTGGTTGACGTGCCTTTCGAGGATTTTGCCAAGGAGAGGGAGAAGCGATATGGGCCGTAGATTGCCAAACACATCGGGATCCAGGTGTGATTTTTTTACGATTGGTTTTATTATGGCATGCTTCCAGGCTAGGGGAACCGACCCTGACTCAAGCGATTTAGTAAGAGGAAATGGAAAGGAGATGGAAAGATGCAATGGCACGATACTGCCAACAAAAGTCCCCACAGGAGATGAGGACTGCAGTTGCGCAAATTATTCTCACCAGAGATTATGATGCTTCGGGAAAAACTGTAGTTGAACTAAAACTGATCGCTGCAATTAGAACATGGTTTTGGACAGCTCGTTTTTGTGTGCTACAAAATGTTACTGCAACTTTTCATTAGCTTTCCAGAACCAATAACAAACATTTGACATTTCTTTTGGGCGCATGCACATTGTAAGTAAAAGAAGGCTCTTGGTTTTGGCAATGCCTGCCTAAATTGACATGGGAATTTTATTTTATTTTACCTTACTTTATTTTGTTGACTTGTGATACTGACTGAATTTAGACATGTGTCTCTCTGTGGAATTGCTTGTGGCTTGTCCCACTGCAATATGTTGTGGACTAACCAGATTATGTTTATTAAGTCCCTTATTAATAGACAATTCCTAACAGTGAGTGTATCTCTATATAGAAGTATAGATTTGCCCTAACGCCACACTTATTTACGTTGACAATATTCTGCAAGGAGTTACTGAGGAGGTGATATTTGTGCAGGTCAATCTTAGAAACTCAATACTGTTAATATCCATGCTGTCAGAACTGGTTCCAGGTGCTACAGCGCAGGCTGCTGGGCCACAACAGTTGAAGTTGGGGTATTTTGTCTCTGGTGTCTTAGGGTTCATCCTACTTTGGAACTGTAAACTGGGCTTAGTACACCCCTACTGCACATTACTCTCAGGGTAGTGAGGGCAAGCAGTCCTAGGCATCTTGGGGTGGAGGTAGAGACTCAGAACTCAAGTATTGCAATAATGGCCATCTCAAGTCAGTGGTTTTCTTCTTTTTTTTTTTTTAAAAGGGAAATACTTTAATTATAAAAGGTACTACGGGGTGTGCTACACAGACAAACAGAAGTTTTACAGTTAAGCACACTTGCAGTTTCATATGATAAATGAAGCAACTTTCTCAAGTTCTGTGACCTGTAGGTCAGTGTTGCAATAAAACTGATAGATGCAATTAGAACATAGTTTTCGACAACTTGTTTGTATGTTCTACAAAATCTTATTGCAGTGTGTGTGTGATGTGACAGGCAGTTCTCTAATGCAGTTTGCCATAATCTCAAGCAAATCCCATCCATTTCTGTTAATCAAGCGCTCGGTCAATGTTTGTTTAGGAGTTTGCTTTACCGGACGGTCAAGCATGGGTGTGCAGGATTCAACTGCATGGTGTGAGTAGTTGTGTTTGCAGAGGCTCGGTTGCTTGGTCCTGCATCCTATTCTCTATGTTGGGCTGAAGGAAGCTGCAGAGGCATGTGTGAAGGCGCGCTCATTGGGCAGGTCCATCGCTGGGGAATTCCATTCTTATGTCCATGCTGAGGGATTGCGGTCATTTGGGTGCACTAAAGGCAGAGCCAGCACAGATCCTTTGGTGTTCTCGCTGGAGGGGGTTCATTGGTGAGTCGAAGGTTTACAATGTTTTATCTTGGGCACAATGGTCAGGAGGCCTTAATGCCCACTAGTGTCAACTCACCTCTGGGCACATTCCCACTGCAGTCTCCTTCTCCTGGGCTGCTTTTCTGTTTGGACTCAGAAGCTGGACGTCTCCTCTGGCAGGCAGTTCCTGTGGGACAAGTCACTCCTTCTCTCCTCTCAGGATGCAGGCATGTTCCCAGGTCTCTGGTAGACCGACAGGTTCTCCAGTATGATGTGAAGACTTGAGGGGATGTCCCACACATCTGTGAGACTGACTAACAGCGATGCCAGCCCTACAATACAACAGCTTTCCAAATACTCTGTGAAGCGCCCCTGTTCTTGATGAGTGAAGAGGCTTGACACTGAAACCAAGTAGGAAAGTTTGGGTCCCACTTCTATACTTAATTTCCAGACAGGGGGTGTGTATTTACTGTCTAAAGTCCAGGAACCAGTTTAGTATGGTTTCTTTTAACATATCATTTTCTGGCTGCAGAGTCAGTCTTCGTGTAAGGTGATGGCTTTCCCAGCTGACTGTATTTAGGAGTACCTATAACATGAGCACAATAAGTGTGAAGCTCTACACCTGGATGTAACCAAAAGTCTATAATGGTCTACTTAGAGGAAAGCAAAGGACCAGGCCCTGCCCAGAAACCTGTCTCCTAATAACTGAATCTGCTGACTCACTCCATTACCCAACCATCAACTAAATGGCACTGTTCAGAAAGGATTAGTGAGAAATCTCTTGCTAAAAAGATTAACAAGGAGTTTTTAAAAGCAGAACTGTTTTAATCATCCTACACTTCAGTGTCTAGTGCTACACACTCGAACACAGTAATGCAGGCATTACACTTCCACTGTCTGGGAAGGCTGTATTGCAATCTCCATCTTATGCCTTGTTACACCAGGGGCAATCAAGAATGCATCCCACTGGCTTCACCATTCACACAATTCAAAGCGTAGGCATCAAAGCACACACAGGATCTCAAGTGTGTTGGGCCCAAAATAAAAATAAGGATAACAGTTTCCCATGCAGACAGGTTTTTAAGGGGAGTGGTGCACACCAGTTTACTATGGGGGGGTTGGCACATTGCCATCCAAACACAAGCTTTTGTCAAAATATATATATATTTTTTAAAGATATGTTATTGAATTTTTTCATACATGAATAAAGCAATGTCTGGAGAGATCAACACAATGCCAATCTTTCCCATTCCCAGACACCACAGTAAAGACAAAGGAAATAATGAAACGTCTTTCTGGAGATCATTGCAGAAGCCCTTCTCCCCCCGAGTTGCAGTTCCCCCAAATCCCTTGCCACCCTCTCATGATTTGTATATTGGACCCCCCCTTCAAGTATCACAGGCTCATGCTCCTTCTGTCGCTGATTTGAGTGTGGTAGTGTTTGGAGTGAGTGTGGTATACCCCTATACTGGGTCCAATTTCCCCAGACTTTCTCGTGCTTTTTCGGGCAGCCCCTAGCTGTGTAGAGCGGTTGCTCTAGGTCCATACATTTGTCTAATCCTGCTTTCCATTTTGTCAGCGATGGGACTTCTGCGGCCTTCCAGTGTATGGCTGTTGCAAAGTCATCCTGTGCCCTGGGCACCCCCAAACTTTTTGCTGACTGGTACTGGAGGTAACTGAATCTGACTGACCCTGGGCTTTGTCTAACCAGGCCCAGGGCCAGTGCTATGCTGAAAACACTTAGAACACAGTGAAAACACCTACATACACTAGGGTACACTATGGGTTGGGGTACCCCTATGATTGGCATGACCTACACTATAAGTCCCTAGTATATAATAGGGCAGGGGAATTAAAACTACCCATCAGTCCCTAGTATATAGTAGGGCATGGCAGTTTAGAGGCCAGCAGCCTTCTGCACTTGCATGTGTGCACTGCTGAGGCCTGAGGTCAGTTTTAAAAGCAGCCCTGGGTGCCATGACTGCTTTTAAAAAGTAAATTGTGCCCAAACTCGACTTTGGTGTTTGGGGCACTTAAAAATGGATAACCTACAATGTTATGGCATATTAGGAACCCCCAGGGTCTCCCCTAGGTGTCCCAGGGGTGGGGAGTCAGGTATCTATAAGGTAGACCCTTATATAATGAGTTTTATATGCCCTGGGTTAAGTGAAATTTCACATTGATGCTAGGAGCACTGTGAAGTGAGGATCTGCAATATATTTTTACAGATTCAGAACCCCTAAAGTCTCACCTAAGTGTCCCATGGGGTGGGGGTCCTGTAGCTATAAGCAAAGTACTTATAAAATATGTTTTTGTAAGTCCTGGTGCTGGAAAAATAGCCCAAGTCATTTTTCCCATTGCAAATCCCCTGCTACATACGTTAACATGATAGGAAGTTATTAACTAATAACTCTTGATAGGAGAGGGCTAGAAGTACCATTCAAAGACTTCCCCGAATGGTATTAATAAATCCCACAATATGATATTGTTGAATTTCTCCTAAAGTGTACATACAAGAAGTTATAAGACTTTCTTGTTTGTAGGTCCAGATTCAGCCTTCCAGTGGTCTGCCCTGATTGGTCAGAGTTAAGAGGATTAGCCAGGCTGCCTTGAAGAGGTGATAAAGAGCCCCTGGGGTTAACCAGCTCTGCTGGCAGGGCAGTGTGCTGTTCCACAGGAATGCCAGGCCAGGGGGAGGAGTCGTAAACTATGGTCTTCAAAGAGGAGAGCAGAAACCAGTGTCATTTACAACTCTGAACTTTCCACCTCAGGCAGATGGTAGGATTAAGGAAGGCATGAGCAGATGCAGGGGGGAGAGTCTAAGTAAATTAGCCATCCTAGGGGTGTGTTTAGCCAGCTCTTACCTCCCTGCTGGAAAATCTGCCATTATGAATTTGGAACATTTGATGCACTCTGGGACAAAATAATGCCACACTCTACAGGATGTGGTCATATCTTTGAGGAGTTACCCTGCTCCCATTGGTCAGGAGTGACCTCCTGCCTGACCCAGAGAACGTGGAATAAGTATCTGAGAAGGGCAGAGTCCTCCAAATCTGCTGCTTGAAACTGAAGAAAGCAAGACATAGTGCCATGCTGAAGTGATGTGCAATTTCTAAGGCCTGCCCTATGAAGACTGCGCCATCTGAACCTACAGCCCTGTGGACTACCTTGCTGGAAAAGAACTAAAGAGTGGACTCCCTGCAAGCTACAGGTTAACAGAGCTCACCTGGACCATCACCACCAAGGATCATCAACCTGGAGAACTACCAGTGGATTTGTAAGGGTGATGTCCAAGTGGATAGTGGGAACTGAAGTCCTCAACTTTCAAGGACCATCTTGGAGCTTCCAGACCCTTGGAGGGAGTTTGAGACACTTTGGGACCCTTTGGGGAACTTCAGGAAGAAGTTCCAGGAGTTTGGAGAACTTTGGAGCAACTTTGAAAAAAAGCTCCAGAGGGGGACCGACTCAACCTGGTCAGCCAAGCCGCCTGCCTTCAACCGCGAGCCGGCCTAGCCATCCAGGTTCGTCCCGCTAAAAGCTCTGTCGGTCCGACTTCCAGAGTTTGACCAGGAGTAGAAGAAATCCGAGGCCGGCAAACCCTCACCGAATCCGGCCTGGTGAAGAGCATCGAGGGACCCAGCGAGAAAAAGCTCCAGAAAAGTTTCTAAGTCCGAAGGTAAAAACTGTGACCGGGACCTACCGCGAGGTGTAGCCACCCAGGGCTCCATCGCGGTCGGCCTGAAACTTTGACTTTGGGTCGGTCTATCGCGAGCAGATATCCCAATATGGTGCTATAAGTTTCTAAGTGCTATAAAGTTATAAATCTTTAAAAATTCATATCTCCGGTTCCCTACATTGGATTTTTGTCGTTTTGGTGTCATTTTAAAGATAAAAATAGTTCCTATGTTTATAAATTGGTGTTGGATTTTTATTATGTGTTGTGTCTTAATTATTTACTGAATTGGTGTTTTTAAATGCGTTACATACCTGTCTTTGAAGTTAAGCCTGTCTGCTCGCAGCCACGTTACCAAGGGTTGAGCATAGGAATAATTTTCTAAGACCTATTCTGAGCCCTATACTGTGTTAGTGGCCTTATTGCCAGTGGCAGACCTACATTTGCCCCTACCAATAATCCACTTTCCAAAAATGGCTATATAACGCTTTGCTACCATAAATCCCAGCCATAATAGGGCCCTTTTGTGTGTGGTGTGTAGGAGAATGAGTTTGGGGTCATAGGGTAGGAGCCAACACAGGACGTTCCATAGACAAGTTGTGACCCTTCTCCTAATGCGAGGTCAGGACCAGGCAGTTCCAGAACATGTGTTGGAAGCCCCGTGGTAAATGGTACAGCGTAGGCGGAGTGAGGAGGTAATTGCTCCTATTCACCACCACCTTACGCAAGTGAGGTAAAACCTGTGAAGATATTTGAATTGTATGAGTCTATATTGGGCAACAATAGCCGAATCTCTAGGAGAGCTCAGGGCTTCCCGGCAGTCATTGTCATCCAGTTCTCCCAGGTTGCATGCCCATGTCTCCCACAGTGTGTGGAGTGAGTCAGGAGTATGTGTGACCAGTGACTTTTATATGAATGACCAAGGCCACCATCAACGTTTGTTTTGAAACAATTGACTAGTTTTATCCTGGGCAGCTGTCGGTTCCAGAGGAAATGTCGCAGTGCCATGTTGAGACGGGTGAAGAAGGACCAAGGTATAGGGTAAGGGATGTTTTGTAGTCGATACAGTAGGCAGCGGAGTCGAACCAGCTTAAAGAATGCCGATCTACCCCTTTGAGAAAGGGAGAGCATGGACCAGAGGTCAAAGTCTTTCTAGTTTAATGAGGTGGGGTTGTAGACTTTCCTCCCAGGCCCTTTGGATGTCCTCTGTAATGTAGACTCCCAGGTACAGGAACCAAGTCACACTTATATTTAAGTCTCTTGCCCAGGGTATAGTCTGTATTTGATTTCCCAGTAGGTATAATGGTGATTTTGCTATGTTGATGCGTAGGCCAGAGTGGTCCCCAAAGATTCGCAAAATCTTGAGGGCCTGCAGGCCTGACCGTTGTGGATACGCCAGGAAAATTAGGATATCATCTACTTATAGTGCTATCTTGTCTGATACTCCGGGTCCCCTTTGAACTCCCAAACCAACATCTATTCTTAACCATTGTTTTCCCCCGGCTCTAGAGCAAGCGCAAAAAGCAAGGGCGACAGGTGGCATCCCTGTCGTGTACCCATCATATTGGAAACATGTGGGACATCGATCCACTGATATGGACTTGGGCCATAAGCTTATCATAGAGTAGTTTGACAATGCTTGTGTAACAGGGGCAAAGTTCATCTTAGCAAGGAGTGCAGATAGGTATGTCCAGTCCACTGAGTTGAATGCCTTGTGAAATTCAACAAGGAGTAGCGCGCTCTCTACTGGCATTCTGAGCGCCAGGGTATTCTGTACGCGGGAATGTTGTGCCTTGTGGCTTGGCCTGGCATAAATCCAGACTGGTCTGGGTTGACCAGAGTTTTTACCACTTTTAAGAATTCGTTAGCCAATGCTTTCGCCCATATTTTCACTTCCACATTGAGAAGGGAGATGGGATGGTAAAAGGAACAGCAGGTTCTGGGTTGACCGGGCTTGGGAATGACAGCTATGTCTGCTAGTCAGAGGCCCAGTGGGAGTTGTGCACCCTTAAGACACAGTTAACATGCCTACCAAATTTGGCCCAGTCGGGACCAATGGGCCTTGTAGAATTCCACTGGGTACCCATTGGGACCCAGGGTTTTGCCTTACTGGAGTTGGGTCAAAGTCTCTCCCAGCTCCTCCAATGGGAAATTGCCCTTCAAGGAGGTCCTCTCCTCAGTGCTAAGGCATCCGGTGGGTACATCACCCATTAAGGAGGTCAAAGCCGGCTTAGTATGCCACTCTGTACAGAAGTAGAGTTTAACATTCAAGGGTGCAAACTCTGCAGCTATCAAGGGTGTGGTAGTGATGCTGTTACCTTCATCATCTACTAAACAGCATATGGATGTTTGTGAATCAGTGGTAGAGCAGAGGTGGTGTGAATTTTGCTGCTCTTGTCCCCTCCATGATAGATATGGTTTTGCATTGCAAGCCACGTCAGTTGTCTAGGAGGGCTTGCCGTAATAGGGTTTGAGTCTGCAAGTTATTGCAAAGGAGCGTTGGGTCCCGGTCTGTTGTGTAGGTTTGAGCCATGTGAAGTAGACATTTTTCCTGGTCTGTAACCTCCTGGAGGTCCATCCATTTTTTTACCCAAGCAGTAATTTATGATGACCCCTCTTAGTGTGGCTTTGAGTGCCTCCGACAGGACCCCGGGGTAGGCGACCGTGCCCTAGTTGTGTGACAGATATAGTTCTATATCTGTCCCGAAATGGTCTCTGGTGTTAGGATCTTTCAGCAACCATGCATTGGAGCACCAACCAAACCCGGATGTTTGTAGTCTGTACCACAGGGTGAGTATGACTGACGAGTAGTCAGACAGGCCTCTGGCCACAATACACTTTTCCACTATCCATGCGGCCTCCTGAGTGGTAGGGAGCAGGCCGTAGCCGAGGTGGGAGAACACCTCATGTGCACTGGAAAAGTAAGTGTAATCCCATGTGGTGGAGTGGTGTAAGAGCCAGGCATCAGTCAATTTCTTACTGTCAAGAAAAGTAGCGAGGTGTGTTGGATGGATGGATCGCTGTGTAGTTCCCATGGATCTGTCGAGCAAAGGGTCGCCCACTCCATTAAGGTCTCACTCCAATTCTTACTGTCCCCTGTAAAACTGAAGCAGGATGTCTTACAAATTTTTAAGGAACTCTGTAGGCAGTGGGGGTGGTGCATATATGCTAATGAAGGAGATGTGGGTTTGCCATAGTGTCCTGTGTACAGTTATGTATCTCCCCCATTTGTCCCACAGGACCCGTGACTTCTGCAAGGGGGTTGTGCTGCGGATCAGAATGGACTCCCCTTGAGCCCCTGGTAAATCTGTCATGGTACACCAGTGTACCCGCCCCTTGCCAAAAACGGACAATGGTTGCCTGCTAGGTGTGTCTTTTGGAGCATTAGTATGTTAGGACCGATGTGTTGGGCGGTCTTAATGACCGCTCCCCTCTTGGTCTTATCTAATAGCCCGTCCATGTTCCAAGTGAGAATCTTGAGCAAACTTCCCTCATTAGTAGAGTCTCTGAAGTCCATTGGGGGGGAGCCAAGGACGTGGTGAGATCACTTGAATAGCAGCGGGGATCGGTGGCCTTCCGGCTTGTTCATCTAAGGCTCTGAGTCTGGGAAAAGGTATCTCACTGGACAGTGTGTAAAACCCCTCCCTCCTAATACTTAAAAAACTAGAAGTATCTCCTGTGGACAATGGTAGGGGCAACTGCTAACCAGGCAATTGAAGCAACAACTTGTCCACACCCTCCAACTACCCTTTTAACAGTCCCTGAAACAACCAAGTAACAAAGCAATGCAGAAATGAGAGTAAGTCTTTCCCACTAAGTGGGGGATGGAACAAAAGAGCAAACCATACTAGACTTGTTTTTGAGACTGGAGATGCAGATTCATGGATTGTCTACTTCTGTCAATGTTCGATCTTCAGTTCTGGCCAATGACCATCTGTGCCCAGTACCTCCCGACATTGCATAAGCCGAGCGGTGTTTAAGCTTGTTCCCCTGACTTTTGCGTGGTGTCTGCGACCAGGGTCCTGGAGTATCGCTCAGGGTGGATTGTTGTTCTCCGTCTATGGTCTGTTTCTGCCATGCTGGCCACTCCTCAATCCAGTGCCACTCACTCTTGGGGCTGTAAAAAAAAAGTACGTTTTCTTAGCATATCGGACTTCGAGATGGACTGGGAAGAGCACATATATTGGATTTTCATGACTCTCAGTTTTTTGTTTAATGCCGTAAAGGTGGTACTTGTAATATGTAGTCTGGGAATACCATGATATTTGAGGAGCTGTGGAGCAGGTTCTCCCATTTGTGGGAGGCCTGCAGGATGGCATCCCTGTCTGCAAAGTTGGAAATTGGGCCAATAATAGCCCTCAAAGGCACACACGGCGGTGGTCAGGGGCCAGGGATCTGTGTGCCTACTCAATTAAGAAGCACAGGTGTAATTCCTCTGCCGGTACCCAGGATTGCAGCCACTGAGTGACAAATTGGGTGGGGTGAGGTCCCTCCGCTCCCTCGGGGAACCCCACTAGATGGATGCTGTTGTGGCAGGAGCGGGACTTGGCATCTTGTGCCCGGTTTTCCAGTTTGCAGAATGTTTTCTGCAGCTGTGTGACATGTTCATGGAGTCCCTTTATCGTGTCCTCTTCTTCAAAGATGTGCCCTTCAGCTCCCACAACTCCATCTACCACATTTAGTAGGTCTTGCCATAAGAGAGAGAGAGATCGACATTCAATTATCCAGTCCTCCCCTCCAGAGATGTCCAGGATTCCTGGATCGCCAGGAGGATTGTCTTTGCTGAGTCTGGGACGGGTTCTGCTGAAATCTGTGGCTGGGTGGATGATTCTCCTTCTGGGCCTCGTGAATTTGTCTATGCAGGCCTGACTACCTTGCAATATTTGTTTTTCTTTTTCCATGGTGAAAGGGGGGGTGTATTAGTGGCTCTTCAGTGAATGGGAGAAAGTTGGAGAGGCGAATGGTGGTTGCCCCTCTCCCACTGGTCTCTTGATCTACCCAGGGAACGAAGCTCTCAGCTCTCCGTCGATGCCTGGCCGTTATGCTTCATGGGTCTTTTCCCAGAAGCACTTCTCCTCTAGCCATCCTGGCAGGGCCCAAGGACTACGCAGGGGTCAGACAGTCTCTGCCCTGTCTGTCTTGTTGGTGAAATGATTGACAGCTACTCTGGGATCCCGTGTGGTCCTTATAGATGGGTACTCACTGTGGGTTCCTGGAGGTGTTCTCTGGTCCCAGGTTTTTCTACCGCAGAGCCAGGATGGGCTCCAGCCCGGTTCCCCTGGGCAGCGTCGCTGGTGTCTCTGGTTCATGGCTGAGGTAGGGCTCGGTTGTAATATCACCTCCCTATCGCAGGGCATAGGCCGTCGGAGTTGCCCTAATGGATTGCCATCAATGGGGGAGGGAGGCTCCCGTGGTCTGTTTGTGTAGTTCCAATGACTGTGGGACATGGGCTGTTTCTCATCCCCAGATGTGCCTTCTCTGCCGACAGTGGGCAATAAGTCACCAGGACATAGGCTGTGACTCCTTGGAGGGTTTCTGCGTCGAGGGAGATGGTCCAGTGGGCTGTCAATCCGTGGACCACGGTCACTGTTGTGCTCTATTCTTGGGGTGGGGCTCATTCTTTTTTTTTCTGTCACGAGTGCCCTGGCTCTGCAGCACTCTTTCCCCCAAGCTGCTCCCTGGTGTCCTCAGCACCACAGCTCTGACACAGAAGTGTGATGGTCTAATGAGCTCAGCAGTAGGTTGTAGAGATTGCCTCACTGTCAAGGGCCCGCCAATACAGGAGTTGATTGATGCTGTGCCACTGCAGCTACTCTGTCTTTACCACACCTGCTGGCCAGGCTGAACTCTGGGTCTCCAGTGCGGGCGCAGTTCACAGGGCAGGTGCAGCACCTATGGATGAAGCTATCTGGGTCCTGACTCAGGCGGGGAGATATTACTGCTATATGTTGATCTAATGTCAGTCTGATTACAAGTGGGATGGTTGGCGGAGCTCAAAGCATTGAGGCTGCCATCTTTGGCCATCAAGACACGCCCCCCTTGTCAAAATATTAAGGTTGTTCATCCTGGTTAGCCTCTGTTGGCGATTACACAGTGAACTCCACTTTGACTGTCTCCCTGCATTGTTTTCAGACTGCAGCTAGATGTCCATACTCTGGTGTTGCTGACTCCCAGTTATCTCGACTTACTGCCTACAGCCACTCACAATATTTTGGCTTGATTGCTATGCAAGTTTACGATTTTTGTTTGATGCTATGATCGCTGACAGTTTTGGGCTCACAACACTCACTCAAAACCCATTGCCTTTTCTTAATAATTTCGTGTGCACATTTATGTTGGAATCACATTGTTTCGGTCATTGGAAATTCTACTGTCCTGTCACCACAGACAATAATGGATGTGCCTATCCTAACCGAAGAGGGAACTAAGAGAAATTCCTAATTGGTCCCTGCTTTCGATTGGAGGTTCCTGCTACCTCGTGAAAGAAGACACCTGGACATAGGCTGACTCAGGGGCAGTGATATGATGTTCAGCAGAGACATAGCTACCAATGGTGCAGCAGCTGTTGTAGCACTGGGGTCCAGAAATAACACGGCCCCATTGCACCCCAGTTACTGTCTTTTACTCCCCATCTGAAGGACAATAGGCCTGTTTTCTTTGCCTGAATGAGGGCCCGTGGCGTCCTTGCTATGTCACCGCTGCTCAGGAATGTATTTCAGAAATCTCAGGGTTTGGGTACCATTGCATTGCCTATCTTAGATGTGCAGAAAGGGCATATGAAAGGGTACTGCTTTAGTAGCAGCATTAGTGCTGCCTTTGTTTGTTGGAGTACAGCAATAAAATAATGCAATGTCCTCATTTTACCACTAAACTTCACCCTGGTAGTTCTCGGGAGGGTTGTTTCTGGGTCATGGGTGGGCATTAGTAGCTTGTGTGCGAGCCATCAAGAGCTGGCGAAAGATCCTGTGAAATCAATCTGTAGATAGGGTGAGTTCATAACTCACTCCTGCACACTCCACATTCTTGTGGAGCCTCCAAGAACCGGGAGAACCCCATTTTGACATTGTGCTATTCCCAGGGTGGAGTTCATAACAATGAGCTATTTGCATGGTAGAGTTAGTAACACTCAAGTATTCTTAGGGCAGAGTTCATAACAATGAGCTCTCCTCAGGGAAGAGTTGATAACATTGAGGTAACACTGAGGTATTCTCTGGTTAGAAACAATACAATTGAGGTATTCTCAGGGTAGAGTTGAAAACGTTAGGGTATTCTCAGGTTTGAATTGGTAACATTAAGGTATTCTCTGGTTAAAAAGATAACATTGAGGTAGAGTTGATAACGGGGTTGTTAGACCAGGCATCTTTTAGCTTGTTTCCCCTGTCTTTTTGCTTTCGGACCTCCCGGTTTTGACTCTGTGTTTGCTGGTTTAGTGTCTCTGTGCACTTTCTCACTGCTGTTCAGTGCTAGAGTGCAAGTGCTCCTGTTGTAAATTGTTATTATGGATTGGTGTTTCCATGATTGGCATATTTGATTTACTGGTAAGCCCCTAGCAAAGTGCACTGAGTGTGTCAGGGCCTGTAAATCAAATGCTACTAGTGGGCCTGCAGCACTGATTGTGCCACCCACATGAGGAGCCCAGATAAGGGTTTCTCAGACCTGCCACTGCAGGGTCTGCGCGCAGTTTGTAACTGCCATGTCGATCTGGCAAGTGCACCCACTTGCACGGCCATAATCTTCCCTTTTCTTACATATAAGTAACCCCTAAGGTAGGCCCAAGGTACCCCTGTCATGTGGGCAGGGTGCTGTGTATGTTAAAGGTAGGACATGTACTGGTGTGTGTGACATGTCCTGGTGGTGAATTACAGTGCATTTCATTTTTCACTATGGAAAGGCTATCTGTCCAAAAGGATAGAATGGGAGTTTTACTTATAACATCTTATAGGCATAACTTCCCATTGGGACAAGATGGGGAAATGGAGTTTAGTACGCCTGGACTCAGAATGTAAAAATGCATCTTTTAGTAAAGATGATTTTTATTTTCTGTGTTTGAAAATACCACTTTTAGAAAGTAGGTATTTTCTTGCTTAGCCATCCTGTGTGCCTCTGCTGGGTTTGTGGATTGACTGTCTGGCTTTGAAGTGACAGGGGCTGGGGATGTGCATTCTCTCCAGACAGCCACTCGGGGGGTCGAGGTGTGTCCTGCCTTTCCTGGATGAGTCAGGGCGTAGCTGAATAGACCTGGGCTGTATTTAGAGTAGTGGGAGGAGATTTCCTTGCACCTGAATGGGCCTGGTCTGCCTTGAACAATGCTGTCTACACCTCCTGCCAGGAAGCTGGGCCACAGAGGACAGAACTGGTTTGGACTAAGCACCGACACTCTCTGCCTGAGAGAACAAAGGAATTTTGAGTATAAATATTGGGGCCCAGACCCCAGAACTTTAGAACTCGCTGGAATCACGATACCTGCCAAAAAGAAGAGCTGGTAGAGATGCCAGGAGGAGTACTTCTCCTTTGCTGTGTTGTTGCTTTGTTGGTTTGGCATGCAGTTGCTGCTTCTGCCTTGGACAGTGAAAGGACTGGACTGAACTTTCTTTACTTGTGCTGAGTATCTCCAAGGGCTTGAAGTAGAGCTTGACTCCTGTTCTGAAGTCTTAGGGACTGCAAAGTCTTCACCAACCTCTGGGTACCGTTTCCGGAACTGTTGTTTTAGTTGCCACAGAGAAGGGAAAAGCAACCGACTCTGTCGCTGGCTCCGTGTCCTGAGGGCACTGCAGAAGGCACCGCCGCATCTCGCACTGCAACCCTGGTCTCACCGATGACGACGACTGACGCCGCCGCCACCGAGCCGCTGCTTGCACCGAGACCTGTGGGCACAACACTCTGCACTGCCTCCCTTGACTTCACCACCCTGATCTCACGACGCCTTCACTGTCTGCTGACTTCGACACCCGTGACCTCATCGTGGCTAGGGGCACCGCTCGTAAGTTGAACGACAGCCGCCTCGTCCCACACAGCAGTCTGACTGTCCGACGCCAGCTCCCGCTAACTGGCTCTGTCGCCTGCACCGCAACTTGCCAGCACCTCATCGAGCACCGCCTCGCACCGTAAGCCTTGGTCTCACCGACGCCGCCTGGATGATCGTCACCGAGTCGCTGCCTGCCCCGCATCGTGAGGGCACCGCACCCTGCACCGCTTCCATTTTGCAACGCAACAGCGATGGTTGCCCCAACCGATTCCCACCAACATGTCGGTCGCAACGAGAAAGGTACTGTTCACGAATCTGTCCACACTGTAGCTGGCCCGTACCGACGCAGTAGGCTGGAATTGTTAGACTCTGTTGTTTTCAGGATCGCAGAAGCCCCCGGCCGGAGCTACCGACTCAGAAGAACTGTGTTTTTGAGATATTTCTGCAATTTTAAGGATACCTTGCAAAGTATATAATTGTAAGTACTGTATGTTGGATTCTTATCGCTTTGTTCTTGTTTGGGATATATAAATATATTGGATATTTTTCTAAACTGGTGTGGTGTCCTTTTGTAGTGTTTTCACTGTATTACTTTTGTTTATGTGCAAATGCTTTACACACTGCCTCTGAGATAAGCCTGACTGCTCGTGCCAAGCTACTAAGGGGGTGAGCAAGGGTTATTTTCGGAGTGTAACTCCCTTATCCTGACTAGAAGGAAGGGTCCCTACTTGGACAAAGGTGCAAACCATTGCCAACTAGAGACCCCCATTTCTAACAGGGGCATTCTCAGGTTTGAATTGGTAACAATGAGGTATTCTAAAGTTAGAGTTGATAACATTGATCTCTTCTCAGGTTGGAATTAGTAAAACTGAAGTATTCTCACATTAGAATTGGTAATACTGAGGCATTCTCAGGGTCAAGTTGGTTACATTGAGGTATTGTCAGTGTAGATTCGATAACATTGAGATAGTCAAAGATTTGACTTGGCGACACTTCGGCATTCTTATGTTAGAGGTGATAACATTTAGGTATTTGTGGGTTAGAATTGATAACACAGGTAATCTCAGGTTAGTGTTGATAACATTAAAATATTCTCGAGCTAGAACTGTTAACACATAGGTATTCTCAGGTTACAGTTCATAAGATTGAGCTCTTATCAGGTTGGACTTGGTAACAATGAAGTATTCTCAGTTTAGAATTGGTGGCACTGAGGTATTCTCAGGTTAGAATTGGTAGCACTGAGCTATTCTCAAGGTAGAGCTCATAACATTAAACGCTTGGCAGGTTAGAATTGGTAACATTGAGGTATTCTACATGGTAACGTTTTGTCATTCTCAGGGTGAAATTTGCAACACTGAGATACTCCCAGGGTAGAAATGGTAACACTGAGCTATTCTCTCATAAAGGTGCTGTAAATTAGGCATAGGATAGATGCATGTTTTCACGCTAACCTTTGTTCCAAAAATTAGATCTAAAGATGTAGCTACTGTGAATATGCATGTCATGCGCAGAATTCAGAAGCAATCTTTAGAGCTATAACGGTAGGAATATATGGAACAAGGCGGTTTTATCAATAGTGTCTCATTGTGCAAATGTATTGAGAAGTTAAAGTTGCTAAATCAGTATCTACATGGTTTAGATTCATATCTTCATGTGTTGCACGTGCCTGTGAGAAACTAGAAAACTAGTTCGAATTCTGGTGAGGCTGACTGTTATTTACCAGTATCCAGAGAGACAACAAACAATATTTATATTAAAAATAAAAAAGAATTACTGTCATCTCAAAATGGAGTACTCCACAGTCAAGTACCGACTTCCTCGTCCATTCTTCGTCCATTCATCTTTCCATCCATCCCATCATCCAATCCATCCACCCGCCTGTCAATCCATCCATCTTTAGGGCCTCCTTTCTCTTTAGATATGTAATCGTTCATGTGAAATCTTGCCGACTGCAGCAAGTATTTCATTTGCTAGCACCAGTGAGCCACCTTTGAAGCCTGGTAAAAAGTTAAAAACAAGAGGTGATGGGGTAATGGCTTCTTGTATTAATGGGGGCAGTACTATTGTGTAACTAGTTGATGGAATGTGCACGACTGTATGCGTACAGCATTTTAGGACATAGTACCAAGGCTTAAGAGCTGGTTTCTGGAGGGAGCTGGGTAGCAGTTGTTAGAGCTGACACTGAGGCAGCCCTGTGGGACCTCTGCTCTGTAATTCAAGGGCCATCATCAACTGTGAAGGAAAGAATGTCACTGGTGGTCCTGCAGTCTGATGGAAAGGACTGAATCTGAAGGGGCGGTAGGTCTGGATGTCCAGGCACTAGGCCTCATCTTGCAACCCCTGGGCAGATTCTCCTAGCTTCACTTTGTCATGGAGCACGCCTTCATCAGGCAGGAAGCACAGTCGACAAAGGGGACTACCTGGACCCACAATTCCTGAATGGGCAGTCGGTGGACGCAAGTAAGAGATAGCAACCTTGTGGGCGAAGGTACTGAGCACTGGGTGGGGCATACATCTTAAGGGGGCTCCTACCCACAGATATTGACCTCAGACATTGTCACACAGACACATCTGCAGTGTCCAAGTTAGAGATCACCATTAGCCCAGTACTTTTTTTTACCTCTGGCTGAAAGGGACCTTCAGGGAGACCAATCCCGACACCTACGCCCATGAAGACTTGCGCTCCAGTTTACCTTTCACTCCCAAGAGTAGGTGTGGGGCACTTCTGGGCAGATAACCATTACTCAGGGAAGGTTATACATGAGGAGGAGTTGATAGAGAGATGTTACCTCATTAGTGCAAGGGCGTCATTAGGGCTACCAGAGAGAGCAGTAGTTTGATTCTGTGAATCTACTTTAAGTGCAAGTTTGTATCCAGCTTACTGGAGATCCGTAGTTGAGTTATCTTTATATTTTGCCCTTTGGCGCCAATGGCTGTAAATAACCTTAAGAGTAGAGCAAGGATGTGGCGTTATGGCCAGAGCTTCCGACACTTGCACTGGGGAACCAGGTTCGAGTCTCTCAACATCCTGTGATTCTGGTCAAATCACTTAATCTCCACATGCCTAAAAAAACATTTAAAAAAATGAATGTCACCTTGTGCAATGTAACTGGTGCCCATGTAAAGCCTCCAATACCTTCCGGTTGAGGTTCGCGTTATATAAAAATGCAGAAAAATAAATAAATATAGGACCAACCTAGCTTGTGAGAATGTTTAATTTCTAAGGTATATGATGGCGGGAGTCCTGGACCTGCAAGCCCAAATGGAGGCACTTGGATTTACACTGAAGATGTCATGTCCAGTCCCTATGGAGTACTTAACACGTGGACCAGGAAATGTAGAGCCTCCTGTACAGGTAGCATCAACTAAACCCGTGTGGTTAGGAGCGCCATCCAAGGGGCACAAAGCATATTGGGGCTGATTAAAAGTGAACCAAAATTTAGGCCACAATTCTCACACCATACACTCACTGATACCATCATCATCGGTAATTCCAGGCTGGGGGAATTATTCTCGATTCAGAGATGATGGGAGACTAACATGAGGGAATAGGCCTGCTTTGAGCAGAAACAATTTTCTGGTGAAAGAATCGCGAGCAATGGTGTTTCTGCGAATTTTGTAATACCAGTGAGGTTATTACTGGTCGAATCTGGAGTACAGAAGCACTCGGAATTAGGTCCTTAGTATAACAAGCATTGGCATAGCCAATAGGTCTCGCCTTTGGGACCTTATAAGTATTTAGTTATGCAGCACAATTTCCTTGGTGCAACAACATCAACTGTTGCATGGCTAAACACTTATAAGGTCCCAAAGGCGAGACCTATTGGCTATGCCAATGCTTGTTAAGAGTAGTCGTAAGCACGGAGGTGACTTGGATGCCATCTCACACGACCAAGCCTGCAGATATAGAGCCACCCCAATTGAGTTTCAATTCTTCCAGGCCAAAAGGTCTCTAAAACACATATGTTCGTGGCCAGATAGCCTCCATTGATTGATATGGATTTCTATCTAGAACCATTAAACTGTTGCGTTCCGATATCCTTACTGTTGAAGATCTGTTGTAGTTCTGTCCGCTTACCATTTAGTAGCCAACCAGTCTTGTTCCTTGGATTCATCAGATCAATACCTACTGCTCTTTTACAGGGGAGAAGTGTGGAAATTACGAAAACTACATTTTGTTCCATGCACGCTTACATTTGTGTAGCATTCAACAAACTAAGATCTGTGGAGTTATATTTTTGGGGAGATAGCTTTATTTTTTGTAGCTCTGTAAATTGCGCTACATTGCAAAGATTTATTTCTATCCGAGGTGTGCCATTAACTACAAGCGCTTCAATGGTGCTTTTACTGTTTGAGAATTATTGACAGCGGTTATCGTATTTTTAGGGAAAATGCTTATTTTTAAAGACAACTGTACAGGATGCTATAGCTTTCACAAGGATACTAGACAAATTGGTGTTTTGGTGACTATTTCTTTAGTCAAGATTTCTAGTTGGATTTTTGTAAGCGCCATCAGCTGCTTTTCTCCATTCAGATTTGTATCTCCCTGTGCATTAAAGGCGAAGTCCATTCTTTACTGCTGGTGCAAGAGTGAAGTTAGTTTGTCTGTTTCTAGCCTGTTGTCCAAGATGGGGAGTGGAACAGAAGAGCAGTATTTCACCGACTTGCTCCCTCCTCCAAAGATGCTGTTTGGGAATGGATAACCGTTGTTGCGGGCTGAGCGTAGAAGTATCTAGAGCCGCCCTACTTTATTAATATTGAGGTTGTATCAGCCCCCCTTTTACCCACGAGAAGTCAGTTGCCCACTTGACAGCGGTCAGTTACCCCTTGCACTGGGGAGAAGTCAATTTAAACTGGTGTGTCCAGTGGGACATTCAAATTCTACTTCTGTTTCCAGTTGGCCAAGACGCACAGACTATCGATGAGAATCTCCTGATGGCCCAATGACTATTGCATCCCTCCTTATTGCCATTGCCTTCAACTCTGTTCTGCATTTTAGCCGTGCCAGTAATGTCGACATAAGGTTGTATTGGATATAGGGGGATGCGTGATATTGAAAGCATTAGTTTCTAAGCTATGTATATTGTATTGAATTTCCACTTTAAATGTAAGCATCAGTTAACATTTAAAATTGAGACTTTTGTACTTCTGAAATTAGATTGTAATGTTAAATCAATACACAGGATCTTCATTGGTATATTTCCAGGCTCTTAAACTGCTTCAGGATTGTGTGTTTTACTTTGGTCTCATTCCATGACTATTCAATTCAATATTCAATATAATCTTTATTTCGGTTTAAAAAACCATAAAAGATATACAATACATTCTATGACTACCATAAGCAAACCCAGAAAGTATCCTATTTTTTCTCTGATGAGAAACAGTCACAAAGGGATCTGTACCCATTGTTACCCTGTAATGTAAAAAGGCAGGCGGGAAAGTCTGTTTATGGTATCACGGGATCCATTCTCCCAGACATTTATTTGAACAGCCACATTAAATGCCTTGGCTTCATTCATTTTCTCAGTCTTGGTTAGCGATATTGGCTGACCTTAAATTGGTGTCTAAACTCTGATTATTAGTAGCACGGCCACCATGTTTCCATTACATTGGCATGTACATTCACCTCCCTAATCAATGCATTATCAGTGATTATATTGGCAGTACTGGGTTAAGCCAAGAGTACGGATTAGGGGGAGCTTGCATTGTAAAGGCATTGACAGTACTACTGATAATCTTAAAACTAAAGCGCGCGATGGTCTGTGGGGTTTTGAGATGGTGGCAGTGTTCATATAAGGGATAGACAGATCATGTAGTGGCAGTCGAGGTGACCTAGTAAAGGCAGACCAGGAAGTGCGTGCGTGGCGATGTAGATTGGCATTTCATGGCACCGTATTCAATAAAACCCCTTTTAGATCGGTTTTCCTTAAACCGTGCCATACTATTTGTTGGAGGCGAGCGGAATAGCAATGAGATATGTTTTTCAGTAAATGCACCACTCTAGGTATCGCAGCCAAATGTACTCATTGCATTACTTGTCAGGTGGAAAGCGAGTCGTTTTGGCAAAATGGTGTCCTGAGTAATCCTGAAAGACGCTTTGCTGGAAGTGTAACCAAAGGGGATGATGGACGGAGCGTTTGAGCTAATCAAACACTCACCCCCAGTCAACTGATCTGGGTTTAATCCATCATCATTCTTTAGCTCACTCCACCACCCCAGTTCAGACATGGCCATATGCAAATCAGTCTGACCCTGTGCCTCATGGGAACAGTCCAGCCCGAACTGCAAAGCCATGTCTTCCCTGGACCGGAAACAAGCATCCTGGGACCGGTTTCTGGCTATTCAGCCGTCATCAGCCAGGCTAGCTTGAATCCAGTGGCAAAGTGAGCAAGGGACCCACGTCTGGGCATACCCTGCCAACTTAGGGCGAACAAAGCGATACCAAAGGGGATGATGGACGGAGCGTTTGAGATAACCAAACACTCACCCCCAGTCGACTGATCTGGGTTTAATCCATCATCATTCTTTAGCTCACACCACCACCCCAGTTCAGACATGGCCATATGCAAATCAGTCTGACCCTGTGCCTCATGGGAACAGTCCAGCCCGAACTGCCAAGCCATGTCTTCCCTGGACCGGAAACAAGCATCCTGGGACCGGTTTCTGGCTATTCAGCCGTCATCAGCCAGGCTAGCTTGAATCCAGTGGCAAAGTGAGCAAGGGACCCACGTCTGGGCATACCCTGCCAACTTAGCGCGAACAAAGCGATACCAAAGGGGATGATGGACGGAGCGTTTGAGCTAATCAAACACTCACCCCCAGTCAACTGATCTGGGTTTAATCCATCATCATTCTTTAGCTCACTCCACCACCCCAGTTCAGACATGGCCATATGCAAATCAGTCTGACCCTGTGCCTCATGGGAACAGTCCAGCCCGAACTGCCAAGCCATGTCTTTCCTGGTCCGGAAACAAGCATCCTGGGACCGGTTTCTGGTTCAAAACCCTCATCAGCCCAGCTATCTTGAATCCAGTGGCAAAGTGAGCAAGGGACCCACGTCTGGGCATACCCTGCCAACTTAGGGCGAACAAAGCGATACCAAAGGGCTGCGTTCTATGAAAATGCAAAGATGGCAGATATTGTGTGAAATGTATGAATGATTGTTTAAAGCGGAGGTTCACGAGAGAGCCTGTTTTGAGGAGACACCAGTGCAGACCTTATAGGCCGGGTCACGGGAAGCATGCAATAATGTAGCTGTAGAATTTCCCTCATAATTGTTGGTTTGCCACTCTCGCCATACACTCCATCTGCATATTTAAAAAAAGCTTCTAGCTAAAACTGACCAAATGTTACTAAATACGCTGTCATGCTTGTTGCCGCGCAGTAGCAGGCCCTCTGTTGTGCCGGCAGGTTACTTTCAGTTGCTCATTGCAGTGTTTACATCACACTGATCGTAACAAGGGGAACCGTTTGCCCATACAATGTTAACGTGTAAAAATGGCAGCACAGTGATTACTTCCACAAAATGTGCTAAAGTAGGCCTCATAATCTGCCTTTTTTTCTCTACTACATGCCATGGGCTGCAGTGAAGAGGCAGACAACATCTGCTTGGCTTTCACAGAGAAAAAATAAGACTGGTACAAACACATTGTCATTGCATTTTATTCTTGACATTCACATCTGGCCATGTAGTATTGGATGGTCCCTTCTATTTATTCAGTGGCCTCTCAGCTACATTGACTACTTAGTTTGCCTATGCACAGTACTGATCTGAACATGAGTTGTTGACGTCAGCGGTGCTTCAACCTGGTGTTTTTTTGTTTTTTGATGTTTGGCTGTATTTGGTGCTATCAGCCCGGATCTTTTTCAAGCTGAAGATGCTCTGTTAATTTCCGTACGCCCCTAGGGATGCAATGGCTTGAACCGTGGTGTATTTCTGTTTAACTGAGACACCTCATTGTTGTGCCTCAGATAAACTAGTCTATTTGTAGACCGCTAAGTTACAATATGCCTGAAAATGGGCGGAAATTAAGAAATTAGACCCCTATTATTCACCTGAAAGGAGACACATGGAAAGATTGCTTATAAGATGTCTACTTTGCTAAGCACTATTTAGTTTGAGTTGAAAGTAAAAAATACGTAAGAGATTAATCATTGCCTGGGGTTAAAAAAACAAGTATTTTGAAAAACAAATGGCCCCTGCGCGCGCCTCTGTTTCCAAACGCCCGAGACGGATAGAAACAAGCGCGCGCGTGAAAGTTCATTAAAACAAGCGTGAGGGACAAGCACTCGTGCTTGTGCTGCCATCCGCCTTGCGGGAGCGAGCAGCGGCGGCGCGAGAGACATATGTTGTCAATTACCACGCGCGCTGCTGCTCGCTCCCGCAAGGTGGATGCCAGCACAAGCACGAGTGTGGGGAAAAGGAGCAGACCGATGGCTAAAGACCCTCCTAGGGCAGCGCATGCGCGCTTCCTAGGCGAGACCTAAAAACCGTTTTCTTTCCAAACACACACCCACCCATCCCCTATCCATCAACATACTTTAAAAAATCACACACCAATCAACAAGACAACAATTTCACTTAAAAAGAATCCCAAGTAATCCAGGTTGCCAATGGCTGAATATCAGGCATTGCAGTGCAGCACTGTAATGCTACTGGGCAGGCTTGCATTTCACTGCACATTGTGTCCAGACACTGTGCTCGTGGACTGCGTCATTCTACAGCGACATTCTGCAAAATAAGGGGTCGACCTACGCATTGCCGAGTGGATCTTCTGAGTTTCTGATGTCTCATATATATATATGAGACATCATGAACATATATATATATATATATATACACACATATATTTTAGGCTGAATGGAGAGTCTCCTGTGGGGATGCATCATTATAGCAGCAGCAGGGGCATAAATTACACATCAGAGTTTCTAGGGAAAACTCGAGCTCAAGGGGTGACGACCATGTAGTTTAAGCATGTCAAATTCTCCACAATAAATGGTCAAAGCTGTTGTTAAAAGATACCATAAATACTGCCAAAGAATAAATGTAAGAATGAAACAAGTATCTTCTTTAAAATAGAAAAGGCCAGTCTGCCATTTTGTCAACCATTCCCTTCCATTCCTCTTTACACGTAAGCACTTTCAATCAATCAACATTGCAATTAGAACACACTATTTTCTCCCTCATTAACTTTCTGAGAGAGCACATTGGCTTCATGTAAATGGCACATGGTGTTTCATTAGCAAGTACCATTTTAAAGCTTTACCACACGCTGCAGAGAGAATGAAGTTACACATTAACTCATTGGGACAAGACAGCATATTTTAAGAAATACGCTTGCACAAACACCTTTGAGGGACATCTATCAAGAAGCTTTCATAACTCTTGAAGTTTTCACAACTTACCCTGCAATCTTTAGTTTACTGTGTACTCGGGACAACAAGCACTGGCAAAGCCAATAGGTCCGTAGTTTACTATCATTCTTTTGGCTGTGTTCAAACATGTTTTTTTTAAATGCATTTCTAAATATTTTTTGCAATGCATGCACAACGGTGTGCATGCATGCACAGACAGATGTCTCTAAAAGTTTAGTAATAAGGTTGAAAGATGACTGCGCTTACTTAGACAACCCCAGGGGTAAAATGCTAGTGTGAGATAAACCTTCTTTAAGTGGGACACAGCATTATTCAACAACCTGCAATGTCACAACATCTTCAGAAAAGTTCTGTAAATAAACATGCACACCTTATAATCGTCTTTGTTACACTGAATGTGCCCATAGCACTGTATTGCAACTATTTAAAATGGGCACATGCCCAGATATCCACTGGTGGATAATTAATTGTTAACAGAAGCTTTGGTCTTTCACACACATGTTTTTGGAACAGGCTTTGGTCTTAAGCCACAACCTACCTTGAAAATACCCCTGCAATACACATCAGGTGCGCTGAGCTTCACTGAACCTTGCAGATCTGTAAAGGGGCAGAGAGGTTGGGGATAACTTGTCTGCACACCAGTTTTGTGACTTCAGTCACCATGCGCATCCCTACAGTGCAAGCTTACAGTGCTGAGCTTAGCTCAGCGCGCCTGACGTGGATTGCAGAGGTATGTTTCAAGGCAGGTTGTGGCTTAAGGTCAATGCCTGCTATTTATATAATATATATATATATATATATATATATATATATATATATATATATATCCACAAACAGAACCAGCCACCACCTCCTCGCACCAGAACACGACACCGCAATCCAAGGTATAATTTCTTGATTTATTGTAAACTTCGGGCTATGACGCGTTTCAGCAGGGTCCCCTGCCTTGATCACATATAGAGCCAAACTCCCAACACAGTTTGAAGTGCATTGTTACCATCACGTGGTAGCAAAGACATAGACAAAATACTACAAACAGATTATAAAGCTCATTATTACAAATTTCATTTCTTTGTAAAGCAAGCGATAATCTCTTAACAAATTAAATTGTTTTATATTTTTACATTCTTTGCTTTGTGTGTAATGTTTCTTTCTTTCCTTATTTTTCCATCTCATAATCGATTTTTTTTTCTTTATTTATTTTTTTGTGTTACTTTCAATGAACTTTATTGTATCAGACAACCAAGCCCTTCCTGAGTGTTTGTTTGGCGAGTGTCATAGCTTTTCACGTATCCCCTGATACAGATTTCCAAGTACGGTCTAAAATTCCATTCCTGATTTGCCATTATCAACATTGCGCATCACACGGTATTCATGCTCGGCTTTAGCACGGTCTTCTCATTGTGGCTATACATCAATACTACACTGGAAAACATAGGTTCCGAATTCTACCGCATGCCATAATATTAAACTGCGGTTTCTAACGTTCCCTTCCTGACCTCTGACTTCAAGTGCAAGTGCAGATCTCG
This sequence comes from Calotriton arnoldi, assembly GCA_963921515.1. Lineage (NCBI taxonomy): Eukaryota > Metazoa > Chordata > Amphibia > Caudata > Salamandridae > Calotriton > Calotriton arnoldi. Next base: position 1,889,566 of record CAWUFW010002971.1, read on the forward strand.
TACCGACTCCACTATATATGCGTGTGTCTCTCAGTCTCAGGAGGGCCCAATATTTCTCAAGTGTAGTACTTGAACCACTTATTGCTCTATCTTGCCCGTCCTGGTCAATAACATATCCCATAGGGGTTATGTTGCAACGGTCTGTAAAACATATATATGTCCAACACCCCCAATGGAGTACTGCGTGCTAAGTGCCAATGCCTATTTTAGGATGTCAGTTGCGTTACATTGTCTACACATTAGCAGCATAGGATATCCCCCGGGTAATCGTTTCACTATATGTGCAAAATTGCAATTTCTGCTGCCAAAAGAGATTAAAGTGTCAGTGCTAACATCGAATCAAGAATCACTAAAGTGCAAATAGCGCATTACCAGTATCAGTGTATTCCCTCACACTATAGGCAATCAACATAAAGGATATATCATTTGAGATGATGTCCCTGTCTAAATATGTACAAAGTTGCAATTACAGCTGCCAATTGTCATAAAGTGCAAGTGCTTCTTTACTAGATAAACCAGCGCTAAAGTGCAAATAGCGCATTACCAGTGTCAGTGTGTTTCCTCACACTACAGGCAATCAATATAGAGGATATATCATTTGAGATGATGTCCCTATCTAAGTATGTGCAAAGTTGCAATTACAGCTGGCAATTGTCATAAAGTGCAAGTGCTTCTTTACTAGATAAACCAGCGCTAGCTATGTGCAAAACCGCAAATTTCCACTGATTAAAACACAATGTTAAATGAAAAGGAACAGTAAAAATTATATCTTAACATACCAGGTTTTTTGATACAATCAAAGACACACATTTTTTTCTCAAACCCAAATGATGATCATTAAAAACACTCCTAGGCATTTTCATCACTCTGATGAATTGAACAGATGTCTATATACATTTTACACACTCTAAAACAAGGTCATAAAAAGTGTTCTACAGATTCATTTTCTTCAATGTGTTCTCTCATGGGGTTTCTTAAAACAACTACCTCTAAGTGGAGGATAGTGGATTAAAGAGGCTGATCTAGGTGGTCCCACTTATGTTAAATGAACATGTAACCCTTCATCTGAGTTCAGGCCATTCGGACTCTTGCAGTCAAGCATTAAAATATAGCGCAACTCCAATTGTCTCAATTTGCCCTCACGATTACCCCCTCTTCTCCTTTTGGGTACCGAGTCTATCACAAAATACGTTAGGTCCTCAACTTTACCTTTATGGACCTCATTTATGTGGCGGGCAACTGGATATGATTGATCCTTCTTTTTAACAGCTCTGAGATGCTGGAGAATTCTAATGTGGGCCATATGGATGGTGCTGCCTACGTAAATCAAGGGGCACATGCATTGAAGCACGTACACCACATGGTCGCTTTTACAATTAAAAAACCGAGGAATCCTCCACGGTTTAGTCATAAAACGCAACTGTATCTCTTTCTGGTTCACCCCATGTTTACAGGCCTTACACTTGAGGCACTTATTAAAACCGGGGTTGGCCTTCAACCAGCTTTCGTTTTCAATTATCTCTGGGCTGCTATTCACTAACTGCTGTCGCATTGATCTGGCTCTCCTGTAGGAGACAAGTGGTTTTCTGGAGACCGCACTCTTAAGGGTGGGATCTCCTCTAACCAGGTACCAATGCCTATTCATGCAGTCTCTCACCCTTGCATGATAGGCATTGTACCTGGTTATCATCCTTATATCTTGTTTCGATTCCCTGTCCTTTTTCTCTTTCTTTCACTCACCAAACAGTATTTCTTACCTTGACAGACCTTCCACCTTTGCTACTGCTTGATCAAGAACGGTCTGACTGTACCCTCTTTCTTTAAATCTCTTTGTCAGATCCATTAAACATGCACAGACAGATGTCTCTAAAAGTTTGGTAATAAAGTTGAAAGATGACTGCGCTTACATAGACAACCCCAGGGATAAAATGCTAGTGTGAGATAAACCTTCTTTAAGTGGGACACAGCATTATTCAACAACCTGCAATGTCACAAAATCTTCAGAAAAGTTCTGTAAATAAACATGCACACCTTATAATCGTCTTTGTTACACTGAATGTGCCCATAGCACTGTATTGCAACTATTTAAAATGGGCACATGCCCAGATATCCACTGGTGGATAATTAATTGTTAACAGAAGCTTTGGTCTTTCACACACATGTTTTTGGAGCAGGCGTTGGCCTTAAGCCACAACCTACCTTGAAAATACCCCTGCAATACACATCAGGTGCGCTGAGCTTCACTGAACCTTGCAGATCTGTAAAGGGGCAGAGAGGTTGGGGATAACTTGTCTGCGCACCAGTTTGTGACTTCAGTCACCTGCATTCATGCGCATCCCTACAGTGCAAGCTTACAGTGCTGAGCTTAGCTTATATGTATATATATATACATATATACATATAAATATATATATAATTCACTGAAAAAACAAAAGGTTACATGGACGTTATAGTTAGGCTCCAATTTTGCTTGTAAAAAACTAGTGAAATTTAGCAGTTATAGTTACCTGAGCTAACTATAACTTATGCCCCCGCAATGCACTGCTTATGACCTCACAGATTACATCACTCATGACATGGTCAGTGACATCACTGATGACATCTCAAATGACATCACTGAGGACATTATACAGTGATTATGAGTGTTTTCTAAAAGTTCTTGTGTGTTAAATGTATATATGCCAAGGTAGCACAAAAGTTAAATTAGTATATTTTGTGTGCTGCTAATGAGGGATTCCTTTTTTTAACATAGTTTATGGGAGTCGCTGTGTGGCTGTATCTGTGTGTGAGTGGGTGTCTGAGTGACTGTACAGGTGTGTGAGTGTGTGTGTGAGTGGCTGTTTGGGGTTATATGTGGGTGTCTGAGTAGCTGTGTGGGTAACAGTGGCTGTGTGAGTGGCTGTTTTGCTGAGTGATTGGGTGTGTCAGTGGCTGTATGGGTGGGTGAGTGAGTGGCTGTGTGACTGGCTGTATGGGTGGGTGAGTGGGTGTGTCAATGACTGTATGGGTGAGTGAGTGGGTGTCTGAATGGCTGTATGAGTGTATGACTGGCTTTTTAAGTGGCTGATGTGTGAATGAGCGGCTGTTTGAGTGAGCGTTTGGTTAAGTGAGTTGTGTGTGAGTGGCTGTATGGAAGAGTGAGTGTCTGTGGGATTGGCTGTATGGGTGAGTGAGTGGATCTGTGAGTGGTTGTTTGGATGTGTGAATGGGTATGTAAGTGGTTGTGCGGGTGTGTGAGTAAGTGAGTGTGTGAGTGGTTTTATGGGTGTGTGAGTGGCTCTGTTAAGAGGCTGTATGGGTGAGGGAGTGTGTGTGTGAGTGGCTGTATAGGTGATTAACTGAGTGTGTCAGTAGCTGCATGGGTTAGTGTGTGGTTATGTGAGTGGCTGTATGGTTGAGTGACTGGTTGTATGATCAGGATCTATGTGCGAGTGAGTGAGTGGGTGTTTGAGTGGCTCTATGGGTAAGTGAGTGGTTGTTTAAGTACTTGTACGGGTCTGTGAATGGGTATGTGAGTGGTTGTGTGGGTGTGTGAGTGGGCGCATGTGAGGTTGTATGGGGTGTGAGTGGTTCTGTGGATTATATAATCAGTGATGTCATTAGAGATGTCATCAATGATGTCATCAGTGATGTCACTGACCATTTCATGAGTGATGTAATATGTGAGGTCATAAGCAGTGAACTGCGGGGGTGTAAGTTATAGTTAGCTCTGGCAACTATAACTGCCGAATTTCACTGGTTTTGTACTAGTGAAATCTGAGCCTAACTATAATGTTCCTGTAACCTTTAGTTTTTTTCAGTGAATTTCTAAGGTCGTTTCAATTCTATGTCCTAACTATAACATCCCTGTAAATCTTTGTTTTTTTCAGTGAAATTCAACGGTTTTAAAAATTCTCTTTCCTAACTATAACGTCACTGTAACCTGTGGTTTTTTCAAGAGAATTTGTAAGGGTTTATTAATTTTATATCCTAACTGTAACCACTAACCTTTGACACTGAGTGTGTGAGTGAGTTCATGAGTGTCTCAGTGGGTGTATGAGTGTCTGAGTAGATTTGTAAGTGGATATGAGAGAGTATCAGTTGGTTTGTAAGTGGGTATATGAATGTCTGAGTGGGTCTGTGAGTCTCTGACAAGGTCTGTGAGTTGGTGCGTGAGTCTCTGAGCAGATCTGTGAGTGGGTGAGAGAGAGTATGGTTGATTCTGTAAGTGTCTGGCTGTATCTGTGAGTGTGTGTACATGTCTGAGTTTGTCTGTGAGTAGGTGCATGAGTGATTGGGTCTGTGAGTGGCTGTGAGAGTGTCTGAGTTGTTCTGTGAGTGGGTGCATGAGTGCCTGAGTGGGTTCTGCTAGTTTTCTGCTTGTTATCTGTAGGCCTGGGCAGAGCTCGCGTAGTTTCGCTTCGCGGAATTCCGCTGAGTTTCCAAAACAGGTGTCGTTTGTTTCCTGCATGGCCCATTGTAGGTTTCCCTATGTTAGCCTAACTGTGCACATTGTAGGCCTCATTTTCCTCTGCACACATTGCTGTATAAACGTGTTTTGCTTTTGTGCCATATTGTGCTTTCACACGGAACCTGCATATGTTTTCGGGTTCTGTTCATTTCCTGGGATTTAGTCTGAACACCATATACAAGGTCAAACAACAATGTCCCTTGTTATTCTTTCTGGCCAGGCACTAGCACCTAGACATAACATAAGAATGCAGCTGTTGTTTATGTGCACAAATGTCCTATCATATAGATGAGCACATGAGCAAAGAACAGACACATGGAATGAGAAAGAGCACTGCATCTGCTGAGATGTAGAATGTCCATCTGTGAAGGCTAAAGTACAGGGTCTGCCATTAATCCCAGAGATCTTTGATATATAATCATTTAGCTTCATTAGCAAGGGAGGGGTGTTTAGGTCACTCTGTCATATAAAATGACAGGGCTTTTCATGGTATATGGATTATTAACCATGCTAACAGTATTTTTGGTAAGCATTTGTTTTCTAATTGTGGCACGTATACTGCATTTCAGACCACGATAGTTTGAATAATAATATTCTAAACTTCCTTCGTGTCTCCTGGTTATCTTATTGTGGACAAGTAGGAGTGAGAGAGCGAAAGGGTGTGTCCTGTTACAGCGATCCCTGAGAGGGCCAAGAGTGTTGTATTCTGGGGGTGGCAATCCACTCGGGCAAGGTTAGGAGGGCAAGTGAGGCGCTATAGCTAGTCGGACTCGGGCTCGTAGATAATGAGGTGGTATGGTGACTTAGTCCCTACAGACTGATGTTCTATTGTTCCAAGCATAGTTCTGTTCTAAGAGCAGAATCCCTGCAATACAGGCAGGCAGGGAAAACTCTGCTTTCGGAAAGCAGGAGCAGTTTCACAGCTCTCGCTTGCTGAGAGCAGAGTTTGTGTTTGCTGTGACCTGGTGGGAGCTGTTGAAGCTCCTGCCAAGTCAGAGCAAACAGCTATGTCCTTTGGGTGGGCACCCCGGGACATAGCAGGAGCCAGTTGTGGGGGCTGGTGGTCCCCAGGGTCATTATTGGCTCCAGGAGGGGGGCCACACGGTCCTCCTCCTTTGATCTGCATGGGCCTGCCCCGAGCAGGTGGTGGTCCCCGGGCCCATATATGGCCTAGGAGGGGGCCGTGTGGTCCTTCTCCAATTTAAAAAAACATATATGTTGGCCCTGGGGAGGTGGAGTCCTCAGGGCCCTCCTATTATGTGCTATTTAGCCCTGGGAAGGTGGTGGTCCCCAGGGCTCCGGGGGGGGATCCTTGCACCCCCTCATCAATCTGTCTTTAGCCACGGGGAGGTGGTGGTCCTCAGTGCTTATAGAGCCCATGGTGGGGGGGCCCGTGTGCCACCTCCTTTTTTATCAATAAAGCTTCGGGGAGGTGGTGGTCCCCAGGGCTCAATGAGCCTTAGGAGGGGGGCCAGTGTACCCCTCCTTTTTCTAAAAAATGCCCTGTACCTGGCCCACTTGAGGGCTGTGTTCAAAACAAGCTCTGATTTGCACCTCCATCACATTTTTGCAGCAATAATTTGATTGAAAAAGTGATTTATGGCCCTGTCGGGGACTCAGGGTGACCCCACCACCACACCTATGGGTCAGGATATTTCTACCCTGTCCCCTTTTCTTTTTTTTAAAACGTTTTTTTGGGGGAACTTGACTGAAGCCGAGCCTCAAGATGGCTGTCAACACTTCCTGGTTGAAGCATTGGCAGCCTATAGGATCTCTCCATGAGATCTGTGCTTAGGCTCCACCCAGATATCCTTATTTGCTTTCCTTTAAATTTCTCAACAACTATTGAATGGATTTACGCCTGATTACTGAAAGCGTGATCTGCGAATCAAAATCTGGATAGGTGGAGTTGACAGAGTACCACTACTCCGCAAAGTTGAGAAAAAAACTCCATGATTCGTTTGGCTCAATTAATAAAATGAAAACCTCACACACCTTTGGTAAAGCACAAACAACTCTACCTTTAAATGCTATAAAGCATATAGATATCTCACAAAAGTGAAATTGGAAATGTAGTAAGCAGTGAGAGAGGTGTTGATTTTGGGGTCCCCCCTAACCTAGGGAGAGGACCAAGCAGATGCCTTCAACACAAAGAACACATCATGCTGAACGATAAGGTGGTGGTCCCATCCTCCTAGGACCACCCAAAGCAAAGTTATGGGCAAAAATACAATCCCAAACGAAGGCCCCACAAAGCATTATGGGACGAGATTCTAGAATGCAGTGAATATTATAGTATCGGCTCTCCCGCTGAGCTGGGGAGAGCCGCTGCGAAGTTATTTATCGGAAGATAACTTCCACTGCTGGCGCCTCTCGTGCTGAAAGGGCAGTGGTGGTGCAATTAATTCTGAACTATCAGGAATCAGAATGGAAGGCACGGGAGAGTCCTTCGGTGCCCATAAGCCCCATGCGAGAAGACACGTCTGACATCGGCATGTTCGTTAAAGGGAAAAAACATGTTTTTTTTATCAATCAAATCTTCGCAAGTCCTTTGTCATTAAATTTTTTTAAAATGACTTACACCTCCACAGCGAAACTTCAGAGCAGAGCACACCAAACAACGATTCCTAGAAGTAATCTCCAAAATGCAATGCCACTCTGCCGCTGTCTTCTCACGGCAAGAAAACAAACTTTGTGATCTTGTTTTTGCAAACACTGGGGGACATTCACCGTTTATGATTTGCCTGTACAAATTTCATCCAATACGCGGCTGCTCACATAATGATAAAACCTGCATTTCTACTTTAACACAGACCCCTCTCTCTCCCCTTTCCTGTTGTCAGTCTTTAAGCACACTTCAGGGTAAATTCACAAGAACGTGTGCTAAACATCTCCAAAAAATGTTAACGCAACTTTACACATCGCAGCCGATCGCGGGAAAATAACCCTGTGTTAACCTGGAATTCACAACATGGCGGTACCATGCGGTAGTTCCCCAAAAACGCGGCCAATGTCCGCGATACAACAACCGCAACCGTGATAAAAACACAAAACTCAACGCGAAAAAACATGCGATGGGCCAAAGCGCGATGAGGAAATCAGCGATAAGCAGCGCCAGGCCTGCAATACACACATGGCAGGCAGGAAAAACCACTATAAAAGTAGAAAAAACACACAAACACAATAAACAACTGTTCGTCACCTCCAACGTGCCATTGGGCACCAAAAATGGAATATGGCGGGACATCTTGGACAAGGTGAATGCCGTCGGAGAGCACAAGAGGTCAATGGACGAGATCAACGGGCGATGGAATGACATCAAGCGCAAGACCAAGGAGAAACTCGCATCCAACCAGAAGGCAGCAATGAAGACAGGAGGTGGGAGCCCATCGCCACAGCAGGAGCTGGATGACATGGAGGAGCTGGTGTCGACAGTCATCAGTGTTGAGACCGTGGCAGGAGTCAGGGGACCGGACACTGCTCGACAGGACACAAGACAACCGCAACAGGGTGAGTGATCACCAGGTACTGGGGGGACGGGTGGAGATGGCCACAATGGCACACATGCACAATCAAGCAGAACACAGTGCACACCCACAATGACTCTGGATCATGGCCCTGATCCACAGACTGTCACAATGTACAATGCCATGCTGTCTGAATGTGAACCTATACCATGCGGCTACATACATGCGGACACATTGTAATACACCATCTCCCCTTCACATTGCAGGGGCACCGTCAACACCTCCTGCAGAGCAGTCCCAGCCACTCTTCACTGATGACGAGGAGGACACCACCAGCATCGACACCCAAGCCCTCCAAGACATCATTGAACTCATCCGCCAATCACCTCCAGGACCAGGGCAGCCCAGCTGCATCAAGGAGACCCCACCCACTCCACAAACCACCCAGCAGGAGGCACCCACAGCCCCGGAAGTCTCCCAAGACCCCCAGGAACAACACATGGCCTTCCAACGCCGTGTGCTGGAGGGCCAGAGGGAGACGGCTGAGCAGGTGCGGGTGGGGTTCGACCTCATGGCTACCAAACTGGACGCCATCCATGGGTGTCTAGGTCCCATCAGGGACCAGCTCCAGTCCCTAACGGACACCCATGGCCCGCTCCATGGTCCTCAACGAGCCCTGACTGACATCGCTGGAGTCATGACTCGGAGACAAGAACACCTGTCCGCTCAGAGTGGCTCCAGCGATCCCAGCCGTGAGCTGGCACACATGCGGAGGCCCATGGAGGACATGGTGCGGATGGAGGCGGAAAGGATGGAAGCCACCGCTGCACATCAGCGAAATGTCGCTGGGATCTACCAGGCCCTGCAGATCCTCATCATGGCATTGCTGCCACAAGGCGTGGCGATGATGAATGCTGCTGCCCCCACACCATCCACATCTCCGCCCCCTGGTGTGTCAGTGCCTCCCAGTGCGGCAGGCGTATCCACTCCGGCACCTGATGTGTCACTGCCACACAGTGCGGCTGACAATCCTCCTCCGGTCCCTGATGTGTCAGTGGCACACAGTGCCGCAGCCGGTACTGCAACACCCACAGGTGGGGCAGAGCACACATCCGAGGACGTGGATGGGATTGAGTTCAGAAGGAGGCACTAGCATTCATGTCCGCCACCTTGCCTGTTTCTGCTTTGTGCCGCACATGGCCCCATGACCTTCCACTGACCCCTGATACACTCCGCTGCACTCACCTTGGACCGCGACATGGACTGCCATATCCTGTCTGATGACCAATGACACGGTGACCAGACTGCGGACTGTACCCTTCCTCTTCCGCAGTACTTGTCATCCCCGGATGGACTCTGGCTGGCCCTCCACGGGCCCATATTGTGTGGTGTGCTTGGCATGGCCCTGTACCGCTCCAGCTGCAAAACTCCACTGGATGTGCAATAAACATCCAGAAACGCACTGCTGTGTCATGGCTTTCATCATTCATGTATGAATGTGTGGATGAATGTAGGGACAGTGATTTCCCTCACGTCAATGATGCTCATCTAGTGGGATGCCAGTCACAGTGTGCTACATTGCCTATTGTGTTCCGCTTGCCGTGGGCACTACAACAGGGACACACGCATTAGTCACTCCCTTGTCCGGACATGGACTGAACCACGCCCAGAGCCCCAGAGTCATAGTTGCAAGCCCTGTGCTGGTCCGGCGTACGCCAGCCCAGACCACTCCGCTTACGCTCCGAGGGGGGGCCCACATAGCTACATGTCGCAGGCGTACACGCTGGTGGTATGCAGGTCACTGGTCTAGTTGTCAGCATGTCACAGCCACTCCCTGAGGGCAGGTCTGCACACACACCACACCCATCCGGCACAGGCGTCACAGGCCATGTGACCCCGCCAATATAAGGGGCCGACGACGTCACATTCCCCACTGCAGGTGGTGCCTGGATGACGGATGCTCCACGGTTCTCAATCATAAAGGGCCCATGAGTTGTGGCGCACAGGGTTTGTCGCACCCGAGGCCTTGCGTCCGTCACGGGCCTACCACTATGTGGCGCTGACTGGGGTTGCACAGGGTTAGTGGCACCCAAAGCCTTGCGCCCATCAGGGGCCTACCACCATGTGGCTCTGACTGGGGTTGCACAGGGTTAGTGGCACCCGAAGCCTTGCGCCCATCACGGGCCTACCACCACGTGGCGCTGACTGGGGTTGCACAGGGTTAGTGGCACCGAAATAGCTGAGCAGCCTGCGATGATGACGTGTGCACTGATGTGGTCTCTGCCATTGATGCCTCAGGACTCAGCGTCATGTGTGGGACCTGCTGGGCCGCGGGGTGGGTCCGCATGATGTGGATCATGCCATGGTGGTGGGACCGGGGCTTGGAGCTTGCATGGGCACGTGGTGTGCCCACTGGTGGACACACCGTAGGCGGCAGGTGAGCAGTGGGCCCGGGGTGCACAAGTGCGGACAGCCAGCGCTGGCCGGCCGGAGGGGGTAGGGTGCAGCTTCATGGGTGCGCTGGGATGGACAGGCGTTGTTGCTGTGTGCTGTGTGATGGACTCTGCCATGATTGACTCTGGCCTTGATTACAGATTGCAGACCTGGTGGCTAGCAGTGTATCCCGGCACGTGGTTGGAGACACACCGGTGGCAGCAGGTGAACAGTGGGGCCTGGGTGCGCAGGGGCGGCGGTGTCTCTCTCTCTATCTCCTTTCCTTACCTCTCTCTCTCACTCTCTCTCTCCCTTCCTTCCCTCTCTCACTCTCTCTCTCCCTTCCTTCCCTCTCTCTCTCACTCACTCTCTCTCTCCCTTCCTTCCTTCCCTCTCTCTCTCACTCTCTCTCCTTTCCTTTCCTTCCCTCTCCCTCACTCTCTCTCTCCCTTCCTTCCCTCTCTCTCTCTCCTTTCCTTCCCTCTCTCTCACTCTCTCTCTCCCTTCCTTCCTTCCTTCTCTCTCTCACTCTCTCTCCTTTCCTTCCCTCTCTCTCACGCTCTCTCTCCCTTCCTTTCCTTCTCTCTCTTTCTCTCTCTGGCCTTTCTTTCATTCTCTATTTCTCTGTGTCTCGCTACTTTGATGTGCGCATGGCACACGTTCTGATTTTGTGCTTTATTTTCCAGGCTGTGACGTCATGATTGTCCCGGACGGACCCGACAGGAGTCTTCCGCATTGGTGTTTTGTGTTGTGTTTCAATAAAGTTTTTGGTTGTTACTTCAGTGCTGTGTGACTGTTTCTCGTTCTTCTGGCCACACATGTGTGTTATTTTTTGACAATGAGCGTCATCATGTGCTTTTTGTGACTCTTGTGTCGTGCAGGGTATGTGTATGTCCGGAGGGGGGTGGGGGGAGCTGGGGCTGGTGGCGGTGGGTGTTGTGGCCCTCATGGGTATCCGAGCTGCATGATCATTGTCTCCATGGCATCTGTGGGTCTTCGGGTGTGGCTCTTGGCTGGGCTCCCTTTCATGCTGCAGGTAGTCGTCCTGCTTAACACCAGCAAAAGGCAGGTGTTAAATCACTGGTGCTACTGCGGCTTATCGCCTGTTTTTGGTTTGCAGCGCCGATCTGGCAGTTTGTTGTGAAAGTGGTGTTGTGGTTTTTTCGTGTGTTTTTGCACGGGAACGCCTACTCTGCATCTCATTAGGGTTAGTTGGTGGTGTACACCGTGGAGATACATTTTGGGGCAGTTATCGTGGGAATACTGGGGATGTCTGCAGTTTGCACCCGCTTGTGAATGGGGTGTTGAATCTATCTCCACTTTGGATGCGTTAAGGTGGAGATAAATCGGCGGTAGGTCCTTGTGAATATGCCCCTTCATGAGGTGCCCGGTGTGATGGGCACCTCCATCAAACACACCAGGAAACCATTCCTCAAGTGCAGCGGCTCTCCCCGGCTCAGCAGGAGAGCCTACTATAATATTCACTGCACTCCCGAATCTCTCCCCATAATGCTTTGCGGGGCCTTTGGATGGCATTGTATTTTTGCCCATAACTTTGCTTGGGGTGGTCCTAGGAGGATGGGACTGCCACCGAATCGTTCAGTATGATATGCTCTTTGTGTTCAAGGCATCTACTTGGTCCTCCTCCTAGGTTAGGGCGTACCCCAAAACCATCACCTCTCTCACTGCCTGATATTTTTCTAAGTTCACTTTTGTGAATTGGCTATATGCTTTTTGCTATGTTAAGGTAAACTTGTTCTGGACTCAGGAGCTAACTCTACTACGTGGTGTCGGAGTTTTTGCCTGAACTCCTTGTACCCAGCGGAATGCGGAGTCTGCAAACTCTGCTAGCGGAGCGGAGTTCACAGACCACTGCTAGTTATTTAGTCCAGCGGTTTGGGGTGTAGTTGTGTTCAAAGCTCCTATGAGAATTAAGATGGAAAATTGTACCTTTTTTATCCTCCTTTTGTTTGGCCTCTGCTTGACAGATCACCCTGAAACTTTCCATGTACAACAAGACTCATTATGACAATTGTTTTGGAAAGTTTTGTGAAGATTCTTTAAATGGCGCCAAAGATAAAGGCAAGTCAAAAAAGTTTTTTCTATGGAAACATGGTCCAAATTATAACTACCTGTTGGTGACCGCCAGTAGGTAATAATGGCCTATGGCCCAATATTGCTAGCAAGGAGATCTGATGACATCATAAACCACAACACTTTAGTCCGAATGGTTTGTTAATGTCACCAGAATCCAAAGATGGCGATATTGGACCATATTACAAGTTACCTGATATGTATTTTTTATATTACATGTTTATTTTGGGGTAGTTACCTCAAAAAAACCTTTCTTCAAACAACAGCTAACAGTGTGTGCACTGATTTGAATTAGCATGTTTAGGGTTTGTTTATCTTTCTTAGATGAATTGTTGATAAATCCACAGACAATGGGGAGGGTCAGTGAATTTGTGTGGTTCTGTGGCTGTAGTGTGTACCATATAATTATGAAAATATTGTTTTTGCCACATCATTTTCAAAATTTGTAATGTCATCATAAATGTTGGTTGCAGCTCAAGTGGGTGAAAAGAATATCTCCAGAGAATGTGCCACATAATTTAGATAAATTTACTGCATAATTTGGGCCACCATACCGCATAACCCTAGTAGTCCTGACATTGTTAAACCTCTTCCGAGTGGTGTATGGGCTGTCATTATGATGATGAAATCTGTATTTCATTGGCAACTGTGAAATATGTACCATATTTTATGGTTCCCTGTATATATTGGTTTTTATACAACTACACTTTGTTCAATATATGCACCAAACATGTGGGCCTATATTAACTTTGATTGGTTTTGGTGACATTTACAAACCACAATGTCAAAGGCTTATAAATGTCACCTGAACATTGAGATGGAAATATAGGACCAATATAGGACCATATTATTCATCTTACTTGTTATGCATTTTTATATGACATTATTTATTAATTTGTCCTAGTACTGTTTACAAAGATTTGAGAATTTGAACATCATCCGTTTAGTTTTAATTGCTTGCCTGAGACTATAGGACCTGACATAGGCATGTCAGTCAATGTTTTGAGAAAATATAGATACATGTATATCCATTTCTTCACTTAAAAAACCAAAGATTAAAGTGAGAGTATAGTTTCATATTGTAATAATATAAAAATTGACGCTTTATAACCACAATCTACTGACATTCGCCAGTTATAGTTCACTGCACTAACTGCCCTGCTTATCACCTCACATATTACCCCTTTAAAAAGGGGGTGGAGCCACAATTACAAGTGTAAGTTACTACTGCCCAAAAAGAAAATGTATTAGGTCCATCACCACACATGGACAACCACTGATACTTCAACACTTTTTGAAGAGTGGAGGTAGGTTTTTAAAATAAAACCCCATAGGAAATAATCTTAAATTAAACTATTTAAAATAGTTAAAATATAAAAAATACAATTATATGTTTAAAAAAATCTAAAGTGAAACATATTTTTCTATTTAATTATAAATTATTTTAACTACCTTTTGGAATGTATAAATTAAAGAAACATTGTTTTAAACAAAATATAATTACATTACTTTTAATTAATTCTATGCATCATGCAAAATAATTATTAATGCACACTAAAATAAAATAAAAAATTTAGGCGGAAATTGGTTTTCTGATTTAAACTTCAGAAAAATAATTCTTATTTAATTTAATATATAAATGTATTAAAAATGTTATTCAAAATTGTGTTTATAGTGTCATAACTTTTTAAATTTTGTTCTAAATTTCAAATACATATATAAAAATAATTTACATGAATATTTAACATAAATATGTTTACTAATTTATTATGAAGTTAAATAAACTCTTTAAATGTGCCTACGCTTTACCGTAGGAAGATCTCCACCTTGACTGTGGAGCCTGTATGGTAAAGCAGAACCCACGCTCTGTATAAAACTAATAGAGCTGGAAACAGATGAAGACTGAGGATTATGGGGCCAGATTTACTAAACTCTCATGCAACGCAGCCCAAGGGTGTGTGCGTGTGTCTAGTTTAGGCGTTGTATTAGAATGGTTTCCTTCCAGTAAAAGAATACTATGCCTAGACAACTTTGAAAACGTTTCCAACTTTGTATGTGTACTGTATAGAGCACCACACATGCAAAGTTGGAAAAGAAAGGAGAAATGAAAACATTTCTCCTTTTAATGCCTGCTTTGAAGTGGCATTAGTTTTTGATGCAAAACCCTGTTTCAAATTTTTTTTGATAGGGTTTTGCGTCAAAAAGCATGGATGGTTGCATGGGAATGCCCATGTACCACCCATGTAACGCCCCCTTGAGACTATGTAATGCAAAGCAGCACTTTGCGTTAGTTTTAGACAACTTTCCAGCGTAAAACAATTCTTATGTTGGAAAGAAAATAACAAAAAAAGCCTTTTTTTTGCTGGTTTGCGTCAGTTTTGTGACATAAACACAGCACAAAATGTTTGTAAATATAGCTCTACATTTACCAAAATTTGAAACACCCAAGCAAATTATTAAGGAAGTAGAGAGGAATGTGTCTCCAAAACAGCAAGTAGAGATTTGAAGGCAAGCCAGAAGAAAACAGCAATACATACATTGGTCTAGCAAGGGGCTAGAGAACAAAACACTGGCTGGAAGGACACACTGGGCGAAAGTAGAGAAAGTAAGACAAAGACAGCAGGATAAAGCTGGAGAACTATCAGAACAGAATATGAAAAATAGTAACAAGCAGTGAGATTTATAATGCGGGGAAACGCTCGCGGCCACACAGATCAGAGACAAACAATTTATGGAGTAGTTGCCGAGTAGCTTGTAGCGACACGACTGACAGAGGGGCACTGCTGAGAAGCAGTACACAGAGCTGTGCAGCGGCACTGGGGGCAATATTACGGAACATTTATCTAATACTCAGGGAACCGGGGTCGGAGAGAAAAGTTACACACAAGAGGAAGTTCTCTCATCTCCATCAGGTATTTTGGCACCTTTCTTGCATTAATTGTGTCTGTTGTCTGATGACGGCGGGGCCTGTCCTGCCATCTTATTTGATCGATTGTCAACATTTGACACTGTTGATATAAAATCTTCACCAGCTGACTGACAGATATTATCATGAGAGGTGCCGTTCATGATGGGATCCCTCATTTGTTGTGTGACATTTCCTGAACGGTAGTTACCTTTAACTTTTGCATTCTTTGATATTTGGAGTCACTTAGAGCTGAACCCTCAGTCCAGTAAAGTTGATATTCATCGTTTTTCCAAACAGACTATCAGCTGCAGCCTCCATGTTTTGACTACCCTGATGGTCTTCAGCCCTTTTTCAGAATCTCAGAATTTCCCTCACCCAGGCAACATTCCAGGACTGCTTGCAGCCATTGACTCCTGGATGTGGGGCAAATGTTCAAAGTCAGCAAGAGTGAAGATTTCATCTATTGTATTGTAAATGCATTTATATAGCGCTTACTACTCCTGACGAGGCTTCAAAGCGCTTTTTTGGTGAGTAGCACGCTACTCCGGAACCCATAAGATTAGTGGTGAAATAGTTTAGTGAAATATGAAAGTAATTTGAGTGGTGGACATGTTAGTCAGTTATTTGGTTTGAGATGGATAGTGGAGGATAGAAGAGGGAAAAAGGTTTGCATTTATATACCGCTTGCTACCCCTGATGGGGTGTTGAAGCACTTTTTCGGTGAGTAGCATGCTACTCCAGAACCATGATGGTGAGAGGTCAATCTCGTCTCTCACCATTTGACTGAATGCTCTGGCTCCTTCTCCCCTGCCAACTGCATCTAAGCAAAACTGTAAGTCGAATTGGCTGCGAGTCTGCCCTGGCATGCCCCGGTTGAGGCCCATTCCAGCTGCGGGACGAGTGAAGGGGCTCCTTCTTCCAGCATCTAGTCGGAGAGCTGTCACGTGTTCACTGACTGTCTCACCTAGACTTCTGTAAAAGTCTACATTTGGGGACACCGAACTACCCTAGGCTATCACCCAACTGATTGTGGACTGGCACAACGCCAATATATTTTGAAAGTGATTGTTAGCTACACAAACTGTCCTTTGGGCAGCAAGTTAATATAAAGTATTGGTCAGTAAATCCGACATTGCTCAGCATTTGTCATTCCAACTTGGCAACAGCATCTAGGGTACCACTGTGCCTGTGCAAAACAGTATTTGCCCCAAGTGGTTTTATCCCCCAATTCTCCCGTGGGACTTGAGTCCGTATCTGTGCAGAGCTAAAATGTTTAGTAGTACATACTCAATAAAAAGTTACATTCAACAGCAAACGATTTCTTATGGTTAATAAAGTAAAATAAAACGCTCCTTTTTTTGTACAGACCTTAATTCCTTTCTTTGTTTATCAACCTTTTTTATTGTAAAACTACCAAACTAGTTTCGTAAACAGCTATTCCTTAAAATAGATGCAATTAAGGATTCCTGAAACTCCCCCATTGTACCATTCTCTGCGCCTACTGGCAACCCCCGCACTTCGTTTCCACTGGAGTCTGTCCTCCAGATTCCCAAGTTTGGCTGCAAGCTTTTTAAGCATATCTTGCATATCATTTGTGGCTTTTTCATCTTCACTAGTCTTACCTACGGACTCAGATGTTCTGTGGTCCACATTCTCTCTACAGTCTTGTACCTTATCCTAGTCCATTGTCATTAGAGCAACATAACTTGTAAGAGTGTCGATCTGTCTGTACTCTCTTTGAAGCCCTCCTCTACCAACTAACTTGAAGAGCTCAAGGCATCATCAGAGACTCCTCTATTTGCAAACTTTTCAGCCATTTTGAGTGTTTTGGAATATCCTCTTAAATAAACTATTGTCTATCATGCAGATACTCTGGCCGTTTTCCTTTTGTCCTCCCTCTACTTTTTCCTGATACTAACCCGTCACAGGTTTTCAACCAATCAGAAGGATACACCATTATGCAGTAAAAAAATTATACCACATTGTCTGTACCCAAGAACTTCCTGGAGTACGGTAGTAAGGGTAAGAAGAGTGGCCTTGGTCTTCATGCTGCAGAAATTACTGCAGGTGTGGACTTACTCCTTGGGACGTCTCCTGCCTTGTGAACTAAGCAGCCTGTGACAACAAACAATTGCTTAATAGCAGCTCGACAACTTTTGTTTGCTACCATCACACCTCTGGAGCTTGCTTTGTCTATAGTTCTGAAAACATACCAACAATAGCACCAGACCCGCCTCCAAATGTGGTGTGTCCCTGACACTGAGTCTAATTGCATCTATTGATCCAAGTGCACAATAACATTAGTGCCCAGTTTGAACAGATCTATCCCCCTTTTCTCCACCAATAAGCAGAATAAGTATTTCACTCAGCCATTTGTTGCTGTGGTCCCACATCTCAGGTTCTTGATCAGTATATGTGGTTTGAGTTCCCTAGCACTAGATATGACCCTACTCCAAATTTTAATCTACTGGCAGCAGCTTCAGTCCAAGTAAAATGCAAATTTTGTACTGCTAATCTTATGGGCTCTGGCAGTTCTGTTTTTTGTGCAGTTAAATTGTTTTAGTGTGGACCATTTACACCACTGCTGCTTACCTATTTTCGTGGCTTAAGGTTTGAGACCCACAGCCCTCCTGATTCTTCTCCTGTGTTATAAAAGTAATACATGGGTGCACAGGAGATCTTTCAGAAGCTACCAAACTTGTAGTCGTTTTCAACAGGTAACTAAAGCAATTCGATGCATTTGCAGTAGATGCAGGAGATAGTCACTGGTGGCCACAAACACTAAATGCATGAAGAAGAGACAACATCTGGTGATAGTAATGGGTACAAAGTTTTAAAGGTGAAGTGCAAATTCAATTTCCATTGTGGCTGCCTGGTGTAATCTCTTTTTGTTCTCAACAAAGATCTTGTTGCCATGGCAATCAAATAGTCAGGTGGGTTCACTCTTCAGGGAGAGCCAATGTAACTGTTCATTAGTGCGTTTTGCGACAAATAGATAAATATTGATTGTATTTTTCTTTCGCTTATGTTGGTGGCATGCAGAGAAGCAACTGTTCATTTAGCCATCTTAGCCACTCCATACACACTTCCTTGTTACATTTTACCTTCATCCCTATAAAGTTTTGGAAGTGGCTACTCTTGGCTGTCCCCTACATAAGAAACACCGGATTGATGTAGCTCCCTGACACTAGCACCATGAAGACTTTGCTGTCAATAAGAAGTCTTTAAAGTGGATTGATATTAGCAATAACATTAACATTGACTGCCATGAGTGTTTGCCTTTGCAGTGAGCATAGGATACCTAAGTGTGAAGACACTGATGCGAGCAGTGCAATTATAAATGCAGCCTGATAAATCTGATGTGGTAGGAGCTGTGCCCATGCCTTGAGCTGCTACTCTCGGAATTTGTAAGAGGGACAGAAACAGGAAGACAAAGAGCGGATAGGTGATTGCATAGCAGACATCATGCAGATGAGATACTGTGTATGGAAACTCCAAGTGTTCCTGCCTTTGAAGTGGAGGAGGGGGAGATCTTACATCTACCCAGTGAGATGAAACTGAGCTTGATGCAGATAGAGTTCATCCAAATAAAGATTTCAGTTCTATCTTGCACAAAGAGATACCCCAACTCCAGAACAGGTCCAAGAGAGTATCAGTGTTCTCCTAGGTACAATGGGAGAGTGAATTACTAAGGGGTGAGGAGAGTTCAGACCTATGAATATCACAAATCTTGTTGTCACTTATAACCATGATGGGCTAGACTTGCAAAACTGCAAAAGACATAGAAGAAATTCATATTTATTGGTGCCCAGTGGACATTAAATAAATAGCTTACTGTCATGGCATGTAGAAAGTCTAAACAAATGTAAAAAGGTAGGAAAAAAAGAACCTTCCGGGTATCACTTCTAGTGGGTGTCCCCTTTAGGAGTATGGGGGTAGATAGTGTGAATCATGTGGAAATAACTTGCTGTAGCTGCCCATGTCACAAGATAACCACATACATGCCTTATCATTAGGGTTCAAGACTGCATCTGTGACGGTCAATGCTTTGATCAGCACTATTTTTTAATGTGATTGTCCAGAGAAGTCTTATCTGTTGGGGTGAGTAGCTTCATGTTAGCAATCATTAAGGCTATATAGTAAAAAGGAAAGGTTACATGTATCCTTTTAACCTCTCCCAATCAATAGCAATGACTTGTTAACACATACTCATGTGACATTATTGGAGGAATAGCCGGCTCTCATTGGAGAAATGTAATTTTACTCCTTTACAGATTCCCTAATGTTTGGAACCATTCTACACAAAAATAAACACAGAATTATAACACCACTTCTCAAGATCCAACTGCTATATATATCAGAAAAAAGTATTGTGATACCAAAATATTGTGTCAAGAATATCTAGATCTTCTAAAGACAGTGGTCCCTAGACACACAAAATATTGTAAAAATAAATATAGACTAAATCAGTACTATATTCTTTGTCCAGCCGGACAGATTTTTAATATACAATGAATGTATGACATGAAATAAGAAAAAAATCCAAGTGGGACACAACCTGCGTCCTAAAGACAATAACAAACAACATTTAAGGAAGGGTTCAGGCAAGGGGGACGTGTCTGCATAAAAGTTTAAGAATATATCAGACGTAGTAACGTGAAAACACCATTACATATTTAGCATCACAATTTAGTATATGCATATGGAGTACATTACGTCGACGGCGTTTCGATCCCTTAGACCAATAGTGGGCTCATCATCAGGACATTTCAAGTTAGCATGCCTGTGTACATATTGCAGTTATTACTGTGATTGCGCAAACCATGAAATTAGGAAGAAAGAAGGGGAGAAAGGAACATGAGGTTACAAAGGGCATTAACTGATCCATACAGTATTGTAAAGGAAATTACTGTAAGTGTTGTGAAACCATGCGAACGGCCGAGTGAGTAATTTGGCCGTGCCAAGGAATAGAATCCGGAGGGAGAAACTGAAAGGGACAGGAAGAAGCCAAGAAACAGGGAGTCTGTCATGGCAAAGAGTGGATAAGAAGTGAATAAAAGGAATGAAATGGCCGTGCTGCATATACCACTAACGATGAAACTGTTGCAGGGTCTGTCAATACGACTAAGGGGCTGAAGGGGGACTAGCTTACCCGATTTGAGCCCGGGATTCAAGGGCGCAGATCAACCTCTTGTCAATTACAAGAGTATGTAAGACAGAAATGGCGGACAGCCCGAATTGGCTTGAGAGCATCAAAAGATCCAGACGGGATTAATGGTGCACTAGGCGATTGCCTGAAAGAGGAAGATTAATTAGGTGACCCTTCCGCTGAATTGTGAGGGCATACCAGTAGTGTCAACCAAACTGTCGGCTTACCGTAGGATAGCGGGTAGGGGTGGATGCCGGGATCGCTGGCGGGGGATGTGATAATCTGAGAAGGAATGCGCAAAATTTAGGGGGAGTAAGAAGTAAACCAAACGAGGCCTACCGTTAAAAGGAACAAGGTGAGGACACAAGCTTACCCCAATCAGGTGCACGACGGCAATCCAAGTGGAGCCAAGGTCGTGATCAAGGGTGGGAGAATTCCTAAGGATAAAAATGGGCGCTGTGGTTATTAGAGAGAACCAGGGCAGGTGCGGGGAACCAAAACGGCGTGGATACCATACGAACTTACCGAGGGGTTCTCGGCTCCCAGCAATATTAAGCGATCCCGGCGGCAAACAACCAGAGTCAATACTTGTTGCTGTATGAACGCGCAAAGTGGGCGCATACAAGTCAGTTCAGAGAAAGGCATGTGATCAAGGTCACATGACATTTCTAGACTCAGCACTAGTTGCTTAGGGTCAGTCAGTAAATTCGGCGGCCATATTGGAAAACGCACCCTGTGTATTGAGTGAGCTAATAGTGCCATAGATAGAAAAAGAGACAGTGGTTAAAACCAATAAAGAACAGAGAAGGACATTTATGGAGCAAGAAAAATCCTTTTTGGTACATTGCAAGTAATGAACATTTCACAGTTAAGTGAGAACCTTATTTTGATCGGGAACAAGAGAGAGTCAGAGTAAAGAAGTCCAATCCTCAAGGAAAGAAGATTACTTTAATGAAGCACAGATCCTAAGTGATAAACTCTGCACTCGAGGTTATCCTCGGAGACTAATACGTAATTCCCTCAAAAGGGCTTGGTATTGTCCCAGAGACGTGCTCCTAGAGCCCAAAACTAAAAACACACAGAGCCGGCTGTTCTGTGTAACAACCTTTTCACCCGCATCGCATGCCATAAGAAAAAGCGTCATCAAACACTGGAAAGTACTCAATGCTGGGGTACTTAATCTCGAGCGTCCCTTGTTTGCCTTTTGAAAGGCTAAAAACATTAAAGACCACCAGGTTCGTGCAGCACTACCCCTCATGGATGCTAAAGGTACCTTGAATGATTTTTGGGGGCTACCGCGCCTTACTGGCCATGCAAAATGTGGAGAATGTATTGTATGTGAGACCACAATTGAGGGAAAAGACTTTGTATATGACAAAATTAAATTTGAAAGGAAACATTTTACAAATTGTAACAGCTGCAATGTTATATACGCTATTTTTTGTCCTTGTAACAAGATATATATTGGTCAGACGATACAGAAGGCACGCATTAGGATCTGTCAACACCGTAGCAGGATATGCTGCAATACTCCTAATGCACCATTGGTAGATCATTTCAACGCGACTGGACACACTGAAAAAGACATAAAATGGACAATCATCAATGTGATTAAACCTCCCCCAAGGGGTGCTGATATCCACCAGCTGCTCAACAAAGAGGAATTAAAATGGATACTGAAAACTGGCAGTATCCATAATGGCTTGAACCGCCTTGAGGATTGGACTTCTTTACTCTGACTCTCTCTTGTTCCCGATCAAAATAAGGTTCTCACTTAACTGTGAAATGTTCATTACTTGTAATGTACCAAAAAGGATTTTTCTTGCTCCATAAATGTCCTTCTTTGTTCTTTATTGGTTTTAACCACTGTCTCTTTTTCTATCTATGGCACTATTAGTTCACTCAATACACAGGGTGCGTTTTCCAATATGGCCCCGAATTTACTGACTGACCCTAAGCAACTAGTGCTGAGTCTAGAAATGTCATGTGACCTTGATCACATGCCTTTCTCTGAGCTGACTGGTACGCGCCCACTTTGCGCGTTCATACAGCAACAAGTATTGACTCTGGTTGTTTGACGCCGGGATCGCTTAATATTGCTGGGAGCCAAGAACCCCTCGGTAAGTTCGTATGGTATCCACGCCGTTTTGGTTCCCCGCACCTGCCCTGGTTCTCTCTAATAACCACAGCGCCCATTTTTATCCTTAGGAATTCTCCCACCCTTGATCATGACCTTGGCTCCACTTGGATTGCCGTCGTGCACCTGATTGGGGTAAGCTTGTGTCCTCACCTTGTTCCTTTTAACGGTAAGCCTCGGTTGGTTTACTTCTTACTCCCCCTAAATTTTGCGCATTCCTTCTCAGATTATCACATCCCCCTCCAGCGATCCCGGCATCCACCCCTACCCGCTATCCTACGGTAAGCCGACAGTTTGGTTGACACTACTGGTATGCCCTCACAATTCAGCGGAAGGGTCACCTAATTAATCTTCCTCTTTCAGGCAATCGCCTAGTGCACCATTAATCCCGTCTGGATCTTTTGATGCTCTCAAGCCAATTCTGGCTGTCCGCCATTTCTGTCTCACATACTCTTGTAATTGACAAGAGGTTGATCTGCGCCCTTGAATCCCGGGCTCAAATCGGGTAAGCTAGTCCCCCTTCAGCCCCTTAGTAGTATTGACAGACCCTGCAACAGTTTCATCGTTAGTGGTATATGCAGCACGGCCATTTCATTCCTTTTATTCACTTCTTATCCACTCTTTGCCATGACAGACTCCCTGTTTCTTGGCTCCTTCCTGTCCCTTTCATTTTCTCCCTCCGGATTCTATTCCTTGGCACGGCCAAATTACTCACTCGGCCGTTCGCATGGTTTCACAACACTTACAGTAATTTCCTTTACAATACTGTATGGATCAGTTAATGCCCTTTGTAACCTCATGTTCCTTTCTCCCCTTCTTTCTTCCTAATTTCATGGTTTGCGCAATCACATTAATAACTGCAATATGTACACAGGCATGCTAACTTGAAATGTCCTGATGATGATCCCACTATTGGTCTAAGGGATCGAAACGCCGTCGACGTAATGTACTCCATATGCATATACTAAATTGTGATGCTAAATATGTAATGGTGTTTTCACGTTACTACGTCTGATATATTCTTAAACTTTTATGCAGACACGTCCCCCTTCCCTGAACCCTTCCTTAAATGTTGTTTGTTTGTTATTGTCTTTAGGACGCAGGTTGTGTCCCACTTGGATTTTTTTCTTATTTCATGTCATACATTCATTGTATATTAAAAATCTGTCCGGCTGGACAAAGAATGTAGTACTGATTTAGTCTATATTTATTTTTACAATATTTTGTGTGTCGAGGGACCACTGTCTTTAGAAGTTACAAACGTACCCAAGGTCCCTGACCAATTGCATATTGGGTTCCCTTGTGTTTTTTCAACACAAGACTATCTGGATGTCAAAAATATTGTCAACAAGAATATTGAAGGTAAAAATATTATATTAAGGGCCTGATTTAGTTCTCGGCGGACGGGTTACTCCGTCACAATGGCGACAAATATCCCGTCCGCCGTATTCTAAATCTCATTACATCCTATGGGATTTATATTTCAGCGGACGGTATATCTGTCACCATTGTGTTGGAGTAACCCATCCACCAAGATCTAAACCAGGTCCTAAGTGGTGTTTTTAATATTGTTTATAAATGCTAATTAGTATGTAATTTATTGTAGTGTGTTTGATTCTATATATTCTATGCTTATTCATTTTTTATTTGTGTTTTTAGTAAGCTAATTTATTACTTATGAAATTGTTCAAATTTGTGCTTTTAGCTGTGTTGATGTATATACAAATTATTTTATACATTTTTTTAGTAGTAGGATATTGGGTTTTTAGGGGATAAGGGTGGGGAGATTTTTATAAAGTGTATATTTTAAAGTAAGTTTTATGTTAATTATTTTAATGATATGCACATTTATATTTTACAATTTTTAAATTTATTTTGGTACTTTAATATTTTACATAAATTGTAATTTCTAACAGATTCAAACATGTATTAATATATTAATGTTAACTAGATTTTTTGTTAAATATTAAAAACTTATTTTAATTATGAAAAATATAAAAAATTAACAATATATAAAAAATAATTTTCATAAAGTAAAATAATTAGATTTTTTTAATATACATGGTTTAAAGTTTATAATTTATAATTTTTGTGAAAAATAAATTAAAATGATACAAGTATTTAAAAATAATGCTATTAAAATTAAAAAGTAATATTAAAAATATATTTTCATTTATTTTAATAAAAAAATGTGTTTTATGTCTTTTATTATTGTTAATTTCGGATTATTAATTAATTTTTTATTTTATGGGTGAAAGTTTAGGAATGGTAGTAAATATTTAAAACATATATTAATTATTAATAGTAATAAAACATATTTTTATATGCTAATATTTAAATATGAATATATAGGTTTGTAGTTTTGGTCAGTGTGTTTTTAGATCACATTTTAGTAAATTTTATAGTTAAAAATTGTGTGTGATTATGGAGTATTGATTGTGTATATAAAATGTTTAATTTGTATTAGCTTGTATAACATGTTTTAGACTGCAGTGGAAATAGTAATTCACCTCTTTAGCTTCTAACACTTTCTTCAAATAGGCGGAAATTGGAGTGGGATTAGTAAATGTCACCTCTTTAGTGTCCAGTTCCTTACCCCAATATGGTTAGATTGGAATGGAAATAGTAAATATCACCCCTTTAGTGTCTAACACTTTCCCACAGTATGGATTAGATTTAAGTGAGGATAGTAAATTTCACCCTATTAGTGTTCAACACTTTCCCCCAATATGGTTAGATTGGAGTTAGAATAGTAAATGTCTCCCATTTAATGTCCAACACCTTCCCTCAATATGGTTAGATTTGAGTGGAAATAGTAATTGTCACCACTTTAGTGTCCCACACCTTCCCGCAATATGGTTAGATTGGAGTGGAAATACTAAGGGGCCGATTCCGATTCGGGCCGGAAATCTCTCCGACCGAGCCGGACCCGGAGAGATTTCCGACCGAATCGGACTCTGGCAGTCCGACCGAACGAGTACGATGCGCACGCATGCCCTCGGACTCGATCGGTCGGACTCCATTGAAGTCAATGGGAGCCGGTCGCACAACGCGTACGCGGGCTCCCATTGACTCAATGGGTGCGAGGCGGACAAGGGCGCCCCTACAGCAGGTACACGTCGATGCGCATCGCGGCGTATATGCACAGGTAGGGGGACCCATGGGTCCCCCTGTGTGCGACGCGCGCGCCTACGCGTACAGGGGGGTCCGACGCGGACCCCAAAAGTCCGGCTCCGACAGCTTTTTCGAGCCGGACGGCGCGAGTCGATCGTACTGCTCGCGGCGCGCATCGTACTTACCCGGCCGGGAAACGTCTCCATAGCGCGGTGCGAGTCGTGTCCATGCGAGTCGGTCGGAGAGTGTTGAAGCCGCGTTCGAGTCGGTCGGTGATTTCGCGGGTGCCTGCATCGTACTCGCTCGGCCGGACCCGCGTACGATTCGGTCGGGAAACAGGGCTCCGAATCGGATCCGGTAAATCCGAATCCGATTCGGAGCCCTACCGGCCGAGATCGGAATCGGGCCCTAAGTGTCATCCCTTCAGTGTCCAACACCTTCCCCAAATGTGGATAAATTGGAGTGGGAATAGTAAATGTCACCCTTTTAGTGGCCAACACTTTCCCCAAATTGGTTTAAATTGGAGTGGGAATAGTAAATGACACACTTTTAGTGTCCAACACTTTCCCCAAATTGGTCTAGATTAGAGTAGGAATAGTAAAAGCCACCCCTTTAGTGTCCAACACTCTACCCAAATTGGGTTAGAGTGAGAATAGTATTTTTCACCCTTTTAGTGTCCAACACCTTCTTCAAATTGGTATAGATTGGAGTGGGAATAGTAAATGTTACCCTTTTAGGGGTATATTCACAAGAACGTGCGCTAAACATCGCCAAAAAAGGTTAACGCAACTTTTCACATCGCAGTCTATCGCGGGAAAATAACCCTGTCTTAACGTGGAATTCACAACACGGCGGTACCATGCAATAGTTTCCCGAAAACATGGACAATGTCCGCGATACAACCACCGCGACGGCGATAAAAACACAAACCCCAATGCGAAAAAACATGCGATGGCCCAAACCGTGATGAGGAAATCAGCGATAAGCAGCGCCAGGCCTGCAATACACACACGGCAGGCGGGAAAATCACTACAAAAGTTAAAAAAAAAACACAAACACAAAATAACCAACAACGAAGCACCATGGAGGCAGCCGGAGCAGGCGCAGATGACGAGCGGAACCCCACAAGCACCCCGGATGACCAGCCTGGAACCTCGGGGACAGGGAAGGGCAAGGACAAGAAGAAGAGGAAGACGCAGTTCGGTCCGCAGGAGAATAGGATCCTGGTCACGGAGGTGATGGAACACCATCAAGAACTGTTCGTCACCTCCAACGTGTCATTGGGCACCAAAAATGGAATATGGCGGTCCATCGTGGACAAGGTGAATGCTGTCGGAGAGCACAAGAGGTCAATGGACGAGGTCAAGAAGCGATGGATTGACATCAAGCGCAAAACCAAGGAGAAACTCGCAGGCAACCAGAAGGCAGCAATGCAGACTGGAGGTGGGAGTCCAGCGCCACAGCTGGAGCTGGATGACATGGAGGAGCTGGTGTCGACAGTCATCAGTGTGGAGACCGTGGCAGGAGTTGGGGGAGCGGACACTGCTCGACATGACACAACACAACAGCAACAGGGTGAGTAACCACCAGGTACTGGGGGGACGGGAGAGATGGCCACAATGGCACACATGCACAATCAAGCAGAGCACAGTGCACACCCACAATGACTCTGGATCATGGCCCTGATCTACAGACTGTCACAATGTACATTGCCATGCTGTCTGAATGTGAACATGTACCATGCGGCTACATACATGTGGACACATTGTAACACAGCATCTCCCCTTCACATTGCAGAGGTACCGTCAACACCTCCTGCAGAGCAGTCCCAGCCACTCTTCACTGATGACGAGGAGGACACCCCCAGCATCGACACCCAAGCCCTCCAAGACATCATTGACATCATCCGCAACTCACCCCCAGGATCAGGGCAGCCCAGTTGCATCGAGGAGACCCCACCCACTCCACAAACCACCCAGCAGGAGGCACCCACAACCCGGCTGTCTCCCAGGACCCCCACGAACAACACATGGCCTTCCAACGTCGTGTGTTGGCGGGCCAGAGGGAGATGGCTGAGCAGGTGCAGGTGGGGTTTGACCTCATGGCTACCAAACTTGACGCCATCCATGGGTGTCTAAGTCCCATCAGGGACCACCTCCAGTCCCTAACGGACACCCACAGGCCGCTCCATGGTCTCCAACGAGCCCTGACTGACATCACTGGAGTCATGACTCGGAGACAAGAACACCTGTCCGCTCAGAGTGGCCCCAGCGATCTCAGCCGTGAGCTGGCACACATGCGGAGGCTCATGGAGGACATGGTGCGGATGGAGGTGGAAAGGATGGCAGCCACCGCTGCACATCAGCAAAATGTAGCTGGGATCTACCATGCCCTGCAGATCCTCATCATGGCATTGCTGCCACAAGGCTTGGCGCAGATGAATGCTGCTGCTCCTACACCATCCACATCTCCGCCCCCTGGTGTGTCAGTGCCTCACAGTGCGGCAGACATTTCCACTCCGGCACCTGATGTATCACTGCCACACAGTGCGGCCGACAATCCACCTCCGGCCCCTGATGTGTCAGTGGCACACAGTGCTGCAGCCGGAACTGCACCACCCACAGGTGAGGCAGAGCACACATCCGAGGACGTGGATGGGTTTGAGATCAGAAGGAGGCACCAGCATTCATTTCCGCCACCTGACCTGTTACTGCTTGGTGCCGCACATGGCCCCATGACCTTCCACTGACCCCCGATACACTCTGCTGCCCTCACCTTGGACCGCGACATGGACTGCCATATCCTGTTTGGTGACCAATGACACGGCGACCAGACTGTGGACAGTACTCTTCCTCTTCCTCTGTACTTGTCATTCCCCGATGGACTCTGGCTGGCCCTCCATGGGCCAATATTGTGAAGTGGGTTTGGCATGGCCCTGTATTGCTCCAGCTGCAAAACTCCACTGGATGTGCATTAAACATTCAGAAACGCACTGCTGTGTCATGTCTTTCATCATTCATGTATGAATGTGTGGATGAGTGTAGGGTCAGTGATTCCCCCTAACGTCAATGATGCTCATCTAGTGGGATTCCAGTCACAGTGTGCTACATTGCCGATTGCGTTCCGGGTGCCGTAGACACTACAACAGGGACACACGCATTAGTCACTTCCTTGTCCGGACATGGACTGAACCACGCCCAGAGCCCCGAGTCATTGTTGCAAGCCCTGCGCTGGTCCGGCGTACGCCAGGCCAGACCACTCCGCTTACGCTCCGAGAGGGGGGCCACATGTCGCAGGTTTACACGCTAGTGGTCTGCAGGTCACTGGTCTAGTTGTCAGCATGTCACGGCCACTCCCTGAGGGCAGGTTTGCACACACACCACACCCATCCGGCACAGGCGTCACAGGCCATGTGACCCCGCGAATATAAGGGGCCGACCATGTCACATTCACTACTGTCAGAGGTGACTGGATGACGGACGTTCCACGATTCTCAATCATAAAGGACCCATGAGTTGTTGCGCACAGGGTTAGTGGCACCCGAAGCCATGTGGTCGTCACAGGCCTACCACCACGTGGCGCTGACTGGGGTTGCACAGGGTTAGTGGCACCCGAAGCCATGCGGCCGTCGCAGGCCTACCACCATGTGGCGCGGGTTAGGCGCACCGAAATTGCTGAGCGGGTGTGCAGCCTGCGATGAGGATGTGTGCACTGATGTGGTCTCTGCCATTGATGCCTCAGGACTCAGCGTCATGTGTGGGACCTGCTGGGCCGCGGTGCGGGTCCGCATGATGTGGAGCATGCCATGGTCCCGGGGCCGGGGCCTGGAGCTTGCACGGGCACGTGGTGTGCCCACTGGGGGACACACCGTTGGCGGCAGGAGAGCAGTGGGGCCTGGGTGCGCAAGGGCGGTCAGCCAGCGCTGACCGGCGGGAGGGGCTAGGGTGCGGCTGCATGTGTGCGCAGGGGCGGACAGGCGTTGTTGCCGTGTGCAGTGAGATGGACTCTGCCATGATTGACTCTGGCCTCGATTACAGATTGCAGACCTGGTGGCTTGCAGTGTATGCCGGCACGTGGTTAGAGACACACCGGTGGCAGCAGGTGAGCAGTGGTGCCTGGGTGCGCGGGGCGGCAGTGTCCCTCCCTCTCTCTCTCTCTCTCCCTTCCTTTCATTCTCTCGCTCTTCCTTTCCTTCTCTCTCTCTCTGCCTTCCTTTCCTTCTCTCTCTCTCTCTCTCCCTCTCTTCCTTTCTCTCTCTCCTTCTCCCTCTCCCTTTCTTTCTTTCTCTCTTTCTCTGTGTCTCACTCCTTTGATGTGCGCATTACACACGTTCTGATTTTGTGCTTTATTTTCCAGGCTGTGACATCACGATTGTCCCGGACGGACCCGACAGGAGTCATCCGCATTGGTGTTTTGTGTTGTATTTCAATAAAGTTTTTGGTTGTTACTTCAATGATGAGTGACTGTTTCTCGTTCTTCTGACCACACGTGTGTTTCTTGTCATTGTATGACATCATGCGCTCCTTGTGGCTCTTGTGTCGTGCACGGTATGTGTTTGTCTGGGGGGGGTCCTTGGGGGGGATCCGGGGGGCCTGGGAGTGGTGGCAGTGGGTGTTGTGGCC
Source organism: Calotriton arnoldi (assembly GCA_963921515.1). Taxonomy (NCBI): domain Eukaryota; kingdom Metazoa; phylum Chordata; class Amphibia; order Caudata; family Salamandridae; genus Calotriton; species Calotriton arnoldi. The sequence goes on from CAWUFW010002971.1 coordinate 1,919,940, forward strand.
CTCTTGGGTCTCCGAGCTGCATGATCATTGTCTCCATGGCATCTGTGGGTCTTCAGATGTGGCTCTGGGCTGGGCTCCCTTTCATACTGCAGGTAGTCGTCCTGCTTAACACCAGCAGAAGGCAGGTGTTAAATCCCTGCTGCTACCGCGGCTTATTGCCTGTTTTTGGTTCGCATCGCAGATCTGGCAGTTCGTTGTGAAAGTGGTGTAGTGGTGTTTTTGTGAGTTTTTGCACGGGAACGTCTACTCTGTATCTCATTAGAGTTAGTTGGTGGTGTCACCCGTGGAGATAAATTTTGCGGCAGTTATGGCGGGAATACTGGCGATGTCTGCAGTTTGCACCCGCTTGTGAATGGGGTGATAAATCTATCTCCACTTTTGATGCGCTAAAGTGCCGATAACTCGGCGATAAGTCCTTGTGAATATGCCCCTTAGTGTCCAACACCTTCAGTAAATTGGTATAGGTTGGAGTGGGAGTAGTAAATCACACCTTGTTAGTGTACAATGCCTTCCCCAAATTGGTTTACATTAGAGTGGGAATAGTAAATGCCATCCCTTTAGTGTCCAACAGCATCCCCAAATTGGTTTAGACTGGAGTGGGAATAGTATTTTTTACTTCTTTAGTGTCCAATACCTTCCCCAAATCGGTATAGGTTGGAGTGGGAACAGTAAATCACATCTTTAGTGTTCAACACTTTCTTAAAATGGTTATGTGAGAGTGAGATTAATTAATTTCATAATTTTAATCTGAAATCTTTCATTTTCATTTTATTTGTATGTAGCAAAAATAGTTTGTGTTATTTCATTAGTATTGTTGGTGTTTAGAAATATAATAAAAAATAGTTTTGTTTGTAAGCAGTAATATAGTTAAGCACTTTTTTATAGAATACAAATATAAAAATGTTCTCATTTTATTTATGTTTTCAAATTTTATTTAATGTATATTTTTTAATTTTTTAAACATATGTATTTCACTTAAAAATAAACATATATATATATATATATATATATAGTCAAAAAATTGCACCTTTATCCTCCTACACTTTGCATTTAAATCTGCACATACTGCCATTCACAAAGTCACCTCTATTTATATTTTCTTATTTAAAGTATTTGTAAAGCACATTGTGACCAGACTGGTATCCTGCCGCCGAATCATAAGTTGTTTAAGGGGAAAACAGAGAATAGCGTACTGCTGCAGGCATCTACTTGTTAGGTTAAAGTCAGATATTCAAGGCTTTCCTAAATTCCAGCAGGTCTGTATGTGCTCTCAGGCAAGGCAAAAGTTTGTTCCTCAGTTGAACAGCTTTTATTGAAAAGGCTCATCCACCTTATCGAGCCTTTTGGAACCTGAATAAGATTTGCAGTGGCAGAGCACAAAGTCCTCACAGGGACATAAAGTTTCAGACTATGTTGCAGCATCACAGGGCCCTTATCTTGAAGGGCCTTGAACACGATACAGATGGACTCAAAGAGGATCCTCTGTTCACGGGAGGAAATCATATAAATAGATCAACATCGACTCTAGGGGCACCTTTGTCAAACATCTCAGTGACATCGCCATGAAAGCCATGGCCCTTCAAGTGAACCTTTCAAAACTTTTAAAAAAATTGACAGGTCCGAGCCTAGCCCCAATGTTGGAAGTTATGAGAGCTAAAATAGGCCCCACGTTGTCATATGGCTTCGAAATCTCCCTGGGTAAACTCAGCACTACATTAAACCAACATGTGACCAAGATTTACAAAAGGGTCCCTCAGCTGCCAAACTCTGCGTCTGCTGCACAGATTCGATTAGAACTAGGCCTCTTAAACTATGAAATGTTAAGTGCAGGTGCTTATCTAAAAATGTGCCAAAAGCTAAGGCAGGCTGGAGCTGGTTCCCTCGAGTCATTGCTATGGTCAGATATCAGCTCTAGCAATCTCGGCGGGTCACACAGTCGGTTTTTTCACGAATGCGTACAGCAATTATCAGCAAGTGACCTCTGGAACCTCAACCCAAGTAACACACCTTTTAAAATAAGTATCACGAAGCGCATCCGAATGTGTTCCTATTCTTCTGACAAAGTGACCCTTGCCAAACGCAAGCACGCATGGGGAGTAATCAACTCTTATCAGTTGGCCCCTCTTCCATCATATCTGGCCTGCACATACCCCCTGTATCTAAAACTGCGGTTTATGGCACTTAGACTGGGGGAGTGGCACTTTTTGAAACATTTACCCCTTTGGCATCGGCCATCAGATGAGCTTCTGTGCAGGGGTTGCGGGGAATCGGTCGAGTCTCTGGAGCATGTTGTATGCCTCTGCCCAGCATTGCTGTCTTTGCGCAGATCAAAACTGAGGCCAGAGTGGAACAGATTGGGAGTCCGGTCTTGTAGGCAGGGTATTATCGCTGCATTGAATCCGGAGAACACAGCTTTAAATATTAGCCTCACACTCTTTATCCATCTTGCAAATCGCAAGCTTAATCAGTAAATTCCAGGTCCTGTGTCAAAACCAGGGAACAAGCACAGGTGGTCATAATAATGGTACATCTCTGAAGCTGCTCTCCAGCAAAACCAGTGTATTCAGCTCCAGCCTCACAACATGGAACCTGAATTCAACAGTGGTGGCTGGTGGAATTTGAAACTGGTGGGGCGTAAGCAGAACAAGTCAACGTATGCGAGCGAGCGCAGCGAGCGAGCCCGACGGCAATAAGAGGGGTTCGGGGGGATTCTCCCCCCGTGAAGAAATAAAAAAAAAAATGGCATCTTTTTGGTGCGATTTTCAGCACTATTTCTGTGATAAATGGACTAAAAATTCAGTTCTTCTAGGCATTCATAAAAGAAAACTCATACATTATTTCAGAAAATTTCTGGGTTGCCAAGCAAGTCTGACTTCTGAAGAGGGCTAGGGTACTAAACAAGACTGCTTTGGCTCTACCCTTTCCAATAGAAAACACTAGTTAGCGATGTGAACAAGTTCAATGGACAAATCTGGGGTCTAGGGAGAGTCCCTCTCCTGAGAAAGAAATTTAAAAAAGATTGGCAAATGGTGCATTTTAAAGCAAATGAATGCAGCGATAAAGCAAGGCTTATTAAGCAGTGGGAACGTATAGTCTTGAAATATTAAACACATTAAAAACTGCCCCGTATCTTCTTGCATTAATTTGTTCAACAGTTACTGTAATATGTAAATTGTTCTGCATGACAACTTTAGCCCTTTAAAATGTATGCTTGCCCAGTGTCTTGCACTGCATGCAGCATTAACTTTGGAAAAATATGCTTTAACCAGACTTCGGGAAGCACCCACAGCTGCTGGCTGTAACCAGTCATATAGAAATATGTGCAGACAGGTCTTTAAGTGAGATGAAAAAAATGGGTGCTCCCTATAAAGGAACATGCCATATACATTTCTGTGATTCCCATAGTGTGCCATCAGACCGGTATTTTGGTTTCTCTCTGAGATGTAATTTTATCCAGATAAATGGCACAGCAACTGACATACGCCTAAAGCCTGTCAGTATGATTGGCTTTGTCACTGGGTGTTAGCTGTTTAAGATAAATGCGTAACAACAATGATTTCTTATAAATAATTAACATCGAAAATGTTTAAATTCTGAAATAGTGAGTCTGTGAATTAAATAGCATTGAGGCCTGTGGAAGGAGTTTTGGCCTTAAATTATGTGTGCTTTATGTTAGATATGTAGCCTCTTTTTCTCTGCATATCTTGTCCATCTGCATATCTTCAACCCCTCTCTTTCCTATTCAGCATCCTCTTTTCACTCTTCCCCGAATGCCCTTCCTCACATCTGTCACTTTACCGCCCCCAACATGCACTGCACTCCCTCAAATATAAGCACTTTAATTTCTCTTACTTTTGCCTTGCAAAGATTTTGACATCAGTGTACCACCTTCACACACATTTCCACAGAATTTCAGTTGCAAATGGAATACAAAATATTGTTCTGTGTGCTCTGCAGAGAGGCCAACCCACTGACAGGCACTTTGTTTGGCTTTAGCCTTAGCGCCTGCGTGCTCAATCAAAGCCCCTCATAAACACCTGGCATGGCTCAAGCCTCAAAGTTTGCACAGAAAAAAATACAGATAAACAACAACATTATAAAATAGCTAACTCGTGGGGAATGCAAGATCAAGTAAACATGTAAAATAAGAGAGGAACTAAATCGCTGAAATGCATTCCCTCGACGTTTTTAACATTCATTGTTTGCAAGTCAATCCATGTTTTTGGCATCAGAAACAGCAATGGCAGGACGCACAACATCATCTATGCAAATAACCTTATGCCGCACGACCACACCTTGCACGGCCACACCTTGGCACGGCACAGAACTCCATATTGGTAAACATGGGGTGGAACAGAACATAATCTATGTAAATAACTCCATGCCACACGACAGTATCATGGCACATAACTCGATTCTTGGTAAAGCATGGCATGACACATAACATATTCTATGTAAATAACACCATATCACACAACAGCGTCACAGCATGGCACAGAACTCCGTCTAGGTAAAGCATGGCACTGTTGGCACATAGCATAATCTATGTAAATAAAACCATGTCGCCTCTTCGGGGTAGATGCTGGTTGGAAAGGCTGGTTGCACTTTTAGCTTTTAACAGGAGCTCCTGACCTGGCATGTGTTTATAACATTTCAAAGTCTTCCTCTCATAAAACAGATTCGGGTCCAAGCGCTTTCGCTCGATTCAGAACTGCTTCAAGATGTTGTGTCTGCATCTCTCCCCTATTCACGCGCTCTGGAAGGTGCCCCCTTCCTTCTTTACAAGCCATTGACCAATTCACAGACTCCCGGAGAGAAACTTTCAGGACAATTTAATCTCTCCGGGGTATTACTTAGCAAAACCCTTTTCACTGTCAGCAATCGCCCCCCGCCTTCAGCATATCCCTACCCCCCTGCCCCCACCCCCTCTCTCTCACCAACACACCACCGACTCCCTCCCAGTCTACGTTACATCGCTGGGCATCTTTTTCCAGTGGGAGGCGTCTGCTGTTGCAAGTTATGTGAGAATGTAATGCCGTCCTCTGCCGCAGTGACCTTAAACTTGAATGTGGATAGAAGGCGTCTTACCCTGCTAACTCCTCGGCACATTTTATAACTCCAGTCTGTTTAAAAGACCCGCTGGGGCCCGTGTTGTGCGCTAAGGCACTGCTGGATGGGACGGCATGCAGCAACAAGCGGGAAGCCTCACACAAGGAGGTTACACATAGAGACGAAGATTACTACCCTTTGGCGGGGAGGGGGGAGTCCGGCCATTACCAAAGCTGATGCCTTCAACAGCCCAGTCTGACAGAATTGAAGAGACGGACAACAAAACTTAAAGCCAGAAAGGGAGGGGGTACTCACAGAGGGACACATGCGCGCACACACAAAAGTTCTCACAAACAGAATAAAATATTGAGACAGTGAGGTTGTACAGAGAAACAGAAAGTCAAACATGAACACTGAATTACTGCCTGACTCATACTGATAGAGATAGTGGGAACAGTGAGCAGGCAGAGAGACGCCTTAATAAACCTCCTCACCCCCCACCTAATTACACACACACACAAAGAGACATGCACACAAATAAACAGAAGCAGAGCTGCAGGCAGGCACACGGAAACACACGCGTCCATGCAGACACCTAGGGGAAACACAAACGGACACCGTTATGCACATGTATGAATTGGTTTATCTGTGGACGGGCCTATGTCCTGCGGAGACGCCGTCCCGGCTGCTCTTCACATATCCACTGGACCCCCCCCTTGTCTCCCGGAGAGGCTCATGCGTACATTTTTATCAGGCCAGCCGCATAAAAGTAGAATGAGGGGAGACTTTGACCAAGACACGGCGGAATGTGTCAAGATTTTGAAAGAAAGGGGGTAGGAAGGGCGACGGGGGCGGGGGAGTTTTAATAAAATAAAAATAAAACTTACCTGACCGTGACCGGTCCGCGCCGCCTCTGCTTCTGCTCCGCGCCGCCTCTGCTTCTGCTCTGTGACGGTGTCTCAGGCAGCCCATCCAGATGCTGCATTAGCAGCGCCAGGATTGGCTAGGGCATGGAGACGCCCGCCCATTAGGAGACCTGGGGCTGCTGCATGAAGCAACCCTCGGCCTCTCGAGTCCCCCCTCGCTCTCCCATGGTAGTAGGTGGCTGGCCTATAGTGCGCATAGTTCGGGCTGGTCATAAAAATGACCAGCCCAAAATCGAGCATGCGCACACTATTGCAAGCGCTGCTGTCACTCAACCCTTGCTGCCGCAGCCAGCCCTGCCCCCGCCCCCACCCCCTTCAGCGGCCGATTGACTGAGACTGCCAGTGCCAACTGCGAGCGGAGAGACGAGCGACTAAGTTGCTTGCCGCTTGCGTGAATGGGGCCATGTGGCTAGTGGGGCAACGCCCCAGCGCCCCAATGGACGCACCGCCACTGGAATTCAACGACTTGTCATTGACTATTGACTGTTGTTACTTTGAATTGTACATTAACTTTGGGATGCTCTTTTTCAAGTTGGTGTTTTACCTGCTGCCTTTAGAAGTAACCTCTATTTTTTACTAATCATATTAATTGATACTATGCCTCCATGTGGTTTCACTTAAGTGAAGGTTACCCTGTTCTAGAAGAAATTTTATATTAATAATTTTATTGCCTTATTTTTATTGAGAATGATGGGAGGAGTTCAGTGAAAAATATTCTTTAATGTTTTTAAGTTTCGATTTTCATATGTGGATTGTAATTATTTAATTAATCAAACAATACATATATACATATCTCTGTTCCAGGGGGAGCCAGTGTAGTCTCTTAAGAGGAATGGATGCTGAGGATCTTCGGGGCTGTTTGATGTAATATTAGCAGCTGCTCTCTAGACTCTTTGCAGTCTCTTAACCACATAGTTTGGGGATCCAAGAAGAAGCGCATTACAATAGTCGAGTCAACTAAGTATAATGCTCCATGCAATTAAGGGTTTATCGTGCAAAGGTAGCACTGGGAACACTTTCCTAAGGCCATGAAGTTGTACAAAACAGATACCAGACACATTATTTATGTGTCTCTCAAGATAGAGAGATGTTCTTCAAAGGTGACTCTGAGATTACACACAGCCTCAGAAGGACGCATCTCTGTAGGTAGTGGCCAGAAATGGGGGGGAGGGACATCAGAATTTTAATTGCCAAGCAGCAGAGGAAATCTGGCCCTGATTATGAGTTTGGTTGTGTGGGAGCGGGCAGCCACGCCAGCGCCCCGCTCCCACACCGCCAAACTCATCAGCACACCGTCGCCAGATTACAAGCTCATTTGTGGTCTGGCAGGAAGTACTTTGGTGGTGCCTGTTAGAAAGGTACCGCAATAGGAGCGCCAAAGCATGTTCCTGCTCGGCATGGACTTTGAATTCCATGGCGTGCAGGAACTGGGGGTGCATACAGATAGGGGGGGCACACCTTGTGCACCCCTGCATGCATCCTCTAGCCCAGAGGCAACAAGGGGCCCTCTAGGACCCCCTTAGTTTCTTCACCGCCACACTTTTCATGGCAGGCTCACCGCCATGAAAACTCTGGCAGGAAGGAAACTCGTAATATGCTTGGCGGCACCACCAGCATATTGAGGCTTCCGACCGCCACACCACCGTCGAGGGATTACGGATCCACGGCGGTTGTGATGGTCCAATGGCAGTCTGACCGCCAAACTCATAATAGGGCGGTCAGACCGCCGGTTTGGTGATTGCCGCACTGCCACTGTGGGTTTGGTGGGCCATCGTATCGCCAAACTCATAATCAGGCCCTCTGTCTCATTCCCTTTTAATTTAAGGGAATTTACATTCATACATTTCATTTGCTGATTGTTATTAAGAGACATAATAAACTGTGTGTCATCAGCATAGTTAATTATTATTAGAACATTGGAATGTTGGGAGCTCCATTGTAGACAATGGAGTTCTCCCTGCTTCTACGGGTCGGTAAAGGCCCGCAGAGCAACATTCCAAGGTCTTGCAAAGGCCTCTCGGAGCTCGAGGGGATTTAAATCCCCTTGAGCTTCGAGACGCCTTTGTTTTATTTGTTAGAACATTCTGCCCTCTAGTGGCAGAATGTTCTGATAGCCTTATAGCCCTTCGTAGCAGGGCTATACCGGCTATTAAAGTCCTGCTACCTTGTTAAAGTCCCTCGTCTTCGGCTCGGGCCTTTAACGCGGTAGCGGGCCTTTAATAGCCGGTATAGCCCGCTACGGCGGGCTATAAGGCTATATAATATGATGTGTTTTTTATTAAAGAGGTTAATGGCTTCATATACACATTAAACAATATTGGACTGAGTGCCGAACCTTGTGGCACTCCATGTTGGATACATCTGAAGCCAGATCAATAAGGTGGTAATTCAACCGCCTGACAGCGTTCCTATAGTTAGGATTTTATCCATTCTAACACAGTACCACCCACACCTACAGATGCTAGTCTTGCAGCAGGGTGTGGTGGCAGACCTTGTCAAAAGCTGTTGACAAATTGAGCAGGATTAACACAGTGGGCTGACCATTGTCTGCCCTCAACGTATATCATCCATGGCACTCAATAGATCAGTTTATGTGCTATGGCCTGGCATGAAACCAAATTGTTCTTCCTCAACAGGGAATGCGTTTCCAGATATGAAGAGAGAATCCTACTCAAATTATGCTCCAGTATCTTCACTGGGAAAGGAAGCAAGGAAATTGGCCTATAGTTACTTAGAACTGCTGGAACAGCTGATTACTTTTTCAATAAAGGTGTAACTATGGCCTTTTTCGAGCAAAGAGGTACTTCTCCCAAATCCCGGGATTGATTACAGAGTAGTCTCAAAGGCTGTAATAACTCATCCACCCACTTTTTCCACTGTCTGGAAGGAAGAGGATCTAAAGGGGAGCCATACATTGTGCTCATAGTGATACAGAGGAAGTTTTCCTCAGATATAGATTCAAAACCTTCAATCCAACAGTTAGTACTCACAGAGAGATCCTGTCTTACACCATTTTTAAGTCAAAGCGACCCTGTGCCATTGTTGTTAAGTTGAGAAGCAAAAGCCACTCTATTCCTTTCAGGAGAGAGTAGCATGTCCACCTCCGGGGAATCATACATTTCCTCTAAGATCTTATTGATTTTCTCTTAAGAAAAGACCCCCTAACTCATCACACAGTTTCTGAAAGGGAACTATCTCTGTTTTTAGGCAGTATCAGTTTGATAGATCACAAAAAATATCAAAAACCTTTTTTGCACTATTGTATGTGGCTAAAATAGAATTCATACAGAACTCAGCTTTTGCTTTTCACACCTTCTTTTTATAGTTATTCAAGGCAGTCTTCCGATGTTCTTTGTCTTCTACTGTATAGTGTCGACACCATCTCTTTTCCAATTGTCTACATGTAAGCTTAACTGCGTTTAGCGACTTGCTATACCATGGAGCAGATGGTCGGTGGCGAGGTTTATAATTAGTGAGGGGAATCATTTTAACTAACCTTGCAGTAATTTCTTCTTTGAAGATAGTACAGTATGTTTCTATGGGATTCCTAGGGTCAAAAGAATTTGAAAGACCCAAATCAGATCCATCAGGAGGCCTGATAATTTTATGCCAGGTTCTGACCAAATTTCCCAGGGCCACAGCCCTCTTCAGAGGGTGCAGTGTCTGGATATGTAAATCGACGGAAATTAACACATGGTTAGTCTAGCATAGAGGGATGATCTCATGTATCGATATTAGTCCCTCATGGGAGAAAATGAGGTCTACAATGTGGCCTCCTAGATGTGTGGGGCCAGTTACCCATTGTTGGAGTCCAGCAATCTCACAGGAGCTTCTCAATTCTTTAAAAGGAGAGGATGAGGCGCCATTTGCCCATTTATTAAAATCACCAAGAATTAAGAAGTTAGAGTGGGCGAGAGCCATAATAGCTACGGTTTCTGTGAAGGAGTGCAAGTGCGAGTTCAGGGAAACAGGGGGTCTGTAGCATAGTGCCCCTGAACAGGCATTATCACTACTAGTCTTCATAGAAAAGCCTAACTTATCTATACCTTCAGATTCATCAATTGCCAAAGGAGAAAAATCTTACTGTTCATGGTATGGAATACCCACTCCTCCTCCCCCTTATTTAGCCGGGTTTTATGAAAGGCCTTGAATCCCACAGGACATGCCTTACCTAAGTCCACTGCTGGCTCAGCGGTAGTCCAGGTTTCAGTAATAAATAAGGTGCCCCACTTTCTTGAATTCAATATCAAGTTAATCTCCTCTGAATGTTTCACTAAGGATCTGGTATTGAGGAGTCCACATCTCAAGGAGGCTGGAGTCCTGACACCCAGATAGTCATGACGGGGAAGTGTCCTAGCTACTGCTTCGACTAGCGGATCATGACACTGCTTACGGATAGACAAAAGCTGGTCTCTAGCATAGCTGACTTTAGTTTGTAGGTAGGGTCCAGCATCCTCCTGAGCTTCAGGCATAACTACAGGGGACCCATACGAGATCATTTGGTCAGATCATAAAGTAATTCCATTTCAAGTGAGTTATCCTAACATCCAAACTGCTACATCTAACCACAGTAATCCTAAATGGAACTGGTCGAGATTGGATATAGGCGCATGGGAAAGTATGCTCACAAATACGACCCCTGAAATGTTTGATGACATAGACGATAGATATAGAAGACTCCATGCATGGATCCAGAGCACCTCAAATAAATTAGCCCCCCTCAAGCAACATATGGGCTCACAGAAAGGAGTGAAAGCACCATGGTTCTCATCAGAACGTTTAGAACTAAGAAAACAATCTAATAAACAAGAGAGGGCAGGGAGGAAAAATGACGATGCCACGGAGAAAGATAATTATAGGAAAGCACTAAAAAAGTACCACTATTCTATTAGGAATGCTACAGTGGACTTTTTTGCACTTAAGATGAGTAATAGTGCCAATTCCTCCAAGGAATTATTTAATTTCATTAATAGCCTGATGAAACCTGCAATTAAAAGAACGGGCCCCCCTCCATCAGAAATACTCACGTTAGGAGAAGATACTAACTAACCCATTTCGGCCCCTTGAAACACAACAGGGAAAAATAAACTAATTTCCAGAAATGACCCAAGAAGACACCGAAAAGATTCTGAAATTCCTAATAGGGTTTCTCCTCAACATGTTATGCTGAAGACACTCAGATTGTCATCTCCCTTTCCCATCAAACAGAAAAAACCTCGACCCTTCTAAACACATGCCTTAAGCATGTCCTGGAGTGGATGGCGGCAAGTAGCCTTAAACTTAACAGGGAGAAAACTAAGTTGTTGGTGGTAGGAAATAGCCCCTCCAGATGGATGGAACTGAACTGGCCTGAACCCTTGGTAACCATCCTATTCCAAAATCAGAAGTCAAAAGCCTTTGGGCCATATTTACAATGAAAGTGACTAAGTGCGTACCGCAAGTCATTTGGCTGCGCCGCACTGAGTCACTTTCAAAGCACAGGGATGCGACATATTTACAATAATATGTCGCATCCCTGTGCTTTCCCTTGCGCTGGGGACACCTTCCTGCACAAAAACAATCAATTGAGGTGGTTTCCTCTTTCCATGCGTGCTGTAGAATGCTGCACACATTGAAAGAGGAAAGAAACGAGGAGAAATGTTTACATCTCGTTACGCCACCCCTGGGGTGGCGTAGCATTCTGACGCATTTCCAGGTTTACGATTTCTTGTAAATCTGGAAATGTATCAGAATATATGGGTGTTGCGTGGGAACACCCACAGCAACACCCATGTCACGCCCCTTACACGCAAAGTGTTGCGTGAGAAACGGCGATATTTACAAGCACACGTAAAGCCACGCAGGGTGGCTTTACGTGTCCTTGTAAATATCGGGCAGCAGGTTGCGCCGCCGGTGCATCACGCAACGTGACGTACCAGGGGTGCAAGGGGCTTGTAAATGAGCCCCTTAGTTTTTAGCTTGATGAAAAAATTACAATGGCAACACAACCAAAACACAGGCAGCAACCTGCCTTGGCACACTAAGAACCTTGAGAAAACTGGTCAGATGGTTACCACAGGCATCACATACGATAGTAGTACAAGGTTTGGTCATTTCCAGACTTTCCTAAGGGAATTCCTTGTACCAAGGCAGCCCAAAGTCCATTATAAAAAGACTTCAAGTCATTCAAAATGCTGCAGCATGTATCCTACTGAAAATTCCCAAATGTCACTCTGCCACCGCTGCCTTGGCAAGCCTTCATTGGCTGCCAGTGCTTAAAAGGATACATTTTAAGGTACTGTGTATAGTCCACAAAGCAATGCACAAAAGGGGTCCTAAACTGATTGAAAGCCTACTTACCCCGTATAATCCCGCAAGAATGCTGCAATCTAACACTCAGCAACTGTTTGCAGTCCCCAGGATAATTAATACCAGGAGTGGATGAAGCTCTTTTTCTTTTCTGGTACCTAAACTTTGAAACACACTCTCTCAGAACCTAGGGCAAACCAAATCCGAACATGTAGGAAACTGCTAAAAACATTCCTTTTCTAACTGCAAACCAATCTGTGGGACACCTGGTTGTCATAGTGTTGGGAGGCTCTTCTGGGTAGCCATGAGCTCAAGAAATCCCCTAGAATAGATTAGAATAGAATAGAATAGAATAGAATAGAAAATAGAATAAACAATTATTTTTTATTATTAAATAATTTTGTTTATTATATTTCAATACTATTGTATGTTGTACATTTTTCCTTTTTTCCATTGTTTAATACTATTTTTGCATTTCTTAAACTGTTTTATGTACATAGTTTCAAATTCATTATAACATAAGTTTTTTAGTATATACTAAATAATTGTATATAGTTTATACTATTATTTAATTTATTCTTTATAATTTCTTTACTTTTTTGACATTTTTGATCATGTTTTTCATCATACATTCATTCAATATTTTTACATTATTTCTCATTCCTTTCCATCGGGAGATAGTATTTCTTCTATTTTCATTTAGTGGCAATTTTTTTTGATCACTAACATCTATTTTGTAATCTATTTGTGTTATTTTTAGTCTATTTGCCTGGAACCAGGTCTCAACAAGGTGCTGCTGTTCGTCAGAACAGGTAAGTCATTTTTAAGGTTTTTTGTAGACTTTATTGAAAAATTTTCTAACCCCATATGCCCACTTTAATTCACTTTGATTTATTTCATTTTTACACCATTGGGAAACCTTTTGCTCTTCACCAGATCTCAGGCACTACCAAAATTTTATCAACACCATTCGGGCTATTATATTCCAAGATACCATGCCAGTCTTCATTTTTCCAGCCTGGATCATAGAAGATCCAGGTAAAGACAGTATGTTTTTTAAGCATTTACCCTCCTCAACTTCCCATCTATTTTTACCACTTAAATACCACTTAAATATAACAATTCTGCACCATATTGGAATTTTGAAGGTATCATGGCATAGGCTTTAAAATGGGCCTATCTTCCATCTCACCATAATCCTTATTACATTTCTTCAGGCCACTAACTGAGGCAAAGGCCCTTGCTCTCAGTGATTCAAGATGGACACTCCATTTGAAGGACTTCTCAAACATGATCGCTAGATACTTATATTCCTCTACTGTTTCAGTGGACAGCATTAGCTTCTTCGACGTTAATATTGCCCGAATGGTTTATTTGCCCAAATCTCCCTGAAGGACATCACTCCTTCCCTGCATTCTCTCCGTGCTGGGACTTGCCTGTGCTTCGGCCCATCATCGGGTCATGGAGGTGTAAGCTCACTTTCCCTGATGGAATTGCCAGGGAACCAATAGTCCTTGCACAGCTCCTCATCACTTCAGTCCTCCTTAAGTGTGGCTAGACATTCTCCAGGATCTACCTCTTCCTCCCTTTCGGCTATTCTCAAAGTCTAGTGAGTCTTGGCGGCAACATTCTTCCACACTGCTGCTCAACTCTTCCTCTTACTGTCCCTTGATTTGGAGTTAGTGTTTCTGTCTGAATCAATGCTTCCTGATGCACAGACATTACAATTAGACAACAAAAAGTTCTTGAGACTCAGAAAGGTGGCTAGGGGACCTTGTAATCCAAAGGAAGTACAGTAAACTGCTAAAGTTCATCCGGTGTACAAAAACATTTTCCTTATCTTATCTGACGGATCTAATGGGATTTTCCAGTATTCCTTCATCAGGTCAAATACTGTTATAGATTGGATGCACCGTAATTACAGTAATTTTGTCTATTCTTGGTAAGGGTTACATATAAAATTGGGAAATTTAATTTGCATTTCTCAAGTCAATACAAAAGCATATTCTTCTGTCTGTTTTTAGTCCCAAAACAATTTGGGAGTTCCACTCACTTTGAGAGGGTTTGAAAGCTCCTTACTGGAGTATTTTCTAAATTCGTTCCTGGATGGCTGCTCTACATGCAACAGAGATGCGCTAGGGTCTCTGTCTAAAGACTTCCTTGGGCTGGGTAATAATGAGTTATTTTACTAAATGCGTCTTCCATTGGTCTTAACCTGGAAACGGCAGAATTGTTTGCAACAAATCATTTTCTTGACTGTCTTTTAAAGTAGTTGCAAAGATTATTTCTTCATTTAGGGAAGAGTATTATCTACTAGCTGTATATCTGCCTTCTCATATTTTATATATATATAAAATATATATATGGGTCCCTCATATTTTAACATGTTTACATAGAGATTTGACTTTGTTTTTTTCCCCTGATAACTCTTCCTGATATGTATCCTTTCCCACTATTTTAATAACTTGATAGGGTCCTTGCTAGGCTTCTAGGATTGTTTTTTGTTAGATGACAACAGGAGTAAAACCCCATCCCCTGGATTGAATTCATGAACTTTATCTCTTTGTTATTGTGTTGTTGTTGATATTGAACTTTCCCCTATTTTCATTTACACTCTACCTTACGCTTTTTGTAAGCTCTTTAAACTGATTGACATACTCTAGAATGGGTACCTTGTCCTATAGTCCACAATTACCAATAATATGTATATCCTCTGGATGAGGGAATTAAAGGTTCTATCAAATCTAGACCCATTCTGTGGAAGGCAATATCTATTATAGGCACAGATTGTCAGGAAGCGTCACTAGGATGCTGAAGACTTGGAGACTGATTATGAGTTTGGCAGTCTGTAGGACCGTCGAACCCATGGTGGCAGTCCACGAACCTCCAGACTGGCAATCCACCCTCTGTATTCCGAGTTTGGTGGTTGGGCCGCCACAGGACCGCTGCGGCACCGCTGAGCATATTATGAGTTGCCTCACTGCCAGCCTTTCCATGGCGGTGAGCCCCACATAGAATGGCTGGTGGTGAGGCAACAAAGGGGACCCGTGTGCCTCTGGGCCTCAGTGTGCATGCAGGGGGGCACATGTTGTGTCTCCTGTAGATTGCACCCCAGTTCCTGCATGGTGCAGCATGCACCACATGGTGCATTCCCCACCATGCAGGAACATGCTGCGGCGGTGTCACGGCGGTGCCTGTCGGAGGCCCACCTTTCAGACAGGCACCGCCATGACACCCCCACCGCACCACCCACCAAGGATTACAATCGTAATCCGGCAGGCGGTGTGAGTACAGCTTTGGTGGTCCTCGCACAGGGCACTGGTGTGGCGACCCGCAGGAGGACCGCCAAAGTCATAATCAGGCTTTAGCTTTTGACACACTTCACATAGCCCACAATATTATTGGATTTTTGCATAAATCCCACACCAATGGAACTTATTGAAAATGTTGTTTCTGGTTGTTCCCTTCCAAAATGGCCACTAATCAAATGTGTATGGATTAGTGCTTTTTCCTGAAACGTTGTAGGCACTAACTTCTGTATTTGACATTCATTATTTCCTTTCCAATATATTAATCCATTCTTCTTTAAAAAAGTCAGGTTCTGTCTCAGTGGGACTCTCCTGCTCGTGGGCTTGCTTCCAGGTGTCTCTTGTGCTGCTTGAAAAACCCTATTTCCTCCACATTCTTTCCTCATACTTCATACTAACTCAGGATTATTTACCTTAACATCCCTTTTCATTTTCTATACTCTTATTTCTCTTCGAGATTTCCTTATTTTCACCTCAGATTTTCGGAAGCGTCTTTCGAAATAATGATATTCTTGTAACCAAAATTTTCCCTGTTATAATGAGTCCTTTAGAAACTTGTGAAATTAATGATTTATGGTGCTAATAATATAATATTCGGGCAAATTCTGTATCCTTCTGACTTTGATTTCTCTTTCATCCTTTCCTCTCTTCACTTCAACCTGGGTGTTGGATACCATCTCTGATCCCAATTAACATATTTGATATATACATCTTTTCCTAAGTCAAATTGCGCTATAAACTGCCTTTGTATAACTGATTGTTTAGAGTCCATACCACATAGGGCTAACATGGGCTTTCCATTGCCATTATACAGTGAAATAATTTGTTAAGTTTTACTCTATTTTTCTCTAAATTGGTCAGGAATTTTATTGCGTTGTGTTTTCACTTTATTGCTGTTTGTGTGTTGCATTAATACTTTACACATTGACTCTAAGATAAGCCTGAATGCTTTTGTGCAAAGCTACCAGAGAGTTAAGCACAGGTTAATTTAGTGAGTTTTTGTGGTTCTCCTTGACAAGGATTGTGGGTGTTGCTTGAGTAGGGTTACAACCACCTCAAACAACAACCCAACTTCTGACATATATGTATTTTTCTATCTATGTGTATATATGTGACAAGAAAAATTATTTATCTTTAAAGATGCGAAGTAAAGGTACTCCCAATGTAGAAAACTGCAATGTAAAGGTACTCACAATGTACTTTCACAGTGTAGTGACTCCGATATAGAAGACTGAAGACCTTGAAGTAGCATCTGCTATTCAATTTATTTATGTCTAACACTCTTCAACTGAAAGTTAACGTTGGACCAGGAACTTCAACTCCAACATGAAACGTACAGGTTGAAAAAGCTGTGATTTGCTACAAATGACATTACTGGAATCACATATTTAACATATTTGCCTAGCAGGCTGATGTCGGTATTTGAACCAGGGGTGCAGCTCCAGAGGGGATGGGGGCTCTTTGGGGTGTGACACCTCTTAATAAAAGGATTCGGTTGGGTCCAGGGACCTCCAGTCGAGCTAGCAGTGTCTGTGGTTGGATCTCCACTACTATTAGCAGCCCTCATAGAGACGCAGGCCTCCATGAATCTTTGCCGTGCTTGCATACACCCACCCATCATCTTCTCTCTCACACAGAACAGGCTAGGAATAAACAAAGGACTGGATGCCTCTTATGTGGTGCAGTTAAGCCTTTTAAATTTAGCTCTATTTTTATTTATTCTGCTCTCAAAAAATTGACAGTTTATTTTTTTTGAGGTGAAAATGACAAAAAGTATTTATTTGATGTGACGGGAATGAGCAATGTAGGGTAATTAACAGTGGTCAACTGGCAGCACTTTTCTTCAGAGATAGATGGAATATAAGACAAAAGCGTGCATCCCTCCCTGTGTTTATGTTTTACTGAGCAGATGTAGGTAATGCATACATCTTCCTAATGACATCTTCCTATCACGCACCTTCTCTTAATGTTGTGTCTTTTTCATAGTGTGGTTTTGTTGGAAAACGAAGCAGTATCTGTGAGGCCTGCACAAATAACATGTCTACATTTGTCCTTCACTGGGAACCAAACACCCCATTGTAGCGCTTGACTCTCAGAGGGTAGCGTTGCAGAGCAGTCTAAGGCTTACTCAAGGGAGGTGGTGTGGGCTAGTAATCGCCATTTACAAGTACGCAGAAATGACACTCAATACTTGATTGTCCAGTCTGTACTTTGCTTTATAAAAGGAAGAGTACATTTATTACACACACAGACTACTCAATACTATGCATCAATTTACAAATGTACATAAGCTGTTGGAATTACTTCGTGACAGTGCATAACATACCCACCTCTCCCGCAGGGGGGGGTGTGGTCTAGTACCACCACTCCCATGTATGCACATCATCTTGCCCCCTAATGCAGTAGGTTGACCATAACCTGGAAGGCGGCCCTGCCCACTGGCACCTTCCCAGTGGCGACCCACCCCATTATCTCAATAAGCATTTATAACAGGAACACCTGCCATAGTGACACATAACCCTTACTGAGCATCTCATACTGACCAGTATACACCCCTGAATCACAGTGGCTAACAATCTGGGTTGTTCATCACTTAATGCAGTAGCAAGAATACATGTCTAAGCATCCCTTTAGAAGGGCAGATACTTATCATATCTGATAACAGTTATAATGCATTGCAATTACAGCCCCTAAAAGGCATCACAGTTATAATCACTGGATTAAACATTTACAACCAGGCATCCTAGAAGGAATGCCTAGCAACCTCACCCCACCTTGCTTACAATTTCACAATTCACATGTGACTTCCAATCCCAAAAAGAAACAACATCATGTAAAAGCACCACTGTGCAATTTCACCTTTCCACCTCTAGAGGGTGTCATTTCAGTGACTGTCCAGGTTTAACCATATACCCTTCAGTGCGATCCCAAGCTTCAGCTCCCAGCTACAGGACAAAAGTTCCAGAATTGGATAAGCTTTAAAAACCATGGCTAACCCTTGAGGGGTTCTTTCTTTTTAGTCCCCCAGAGACTGAGGGTAGGGACTTCCAAACTTTGTGCTGGGAGAGTCTGCGTGCTCCTGCATCTCCCCTGCACCTTTGCAACTACTTAGTGGTGACCCCATCCTCCTGGGGCCACCACGCGCTGAAAACTGGCATGTTTTCATGCAGGCCTGTCCAGGCCCTGCAAGGCATTATGGGGCGTTCGTCCTCATCGTGTGCATAACTGAGCAGCGGCTTCCCCGCTGCTCCGGGGATAGCCACGCTGCCTTCGTTGGTGGCCTCGCACCGCATCCGCCCTTCGTTGGGGGACCGGTCGCACCGGAGCCCTTCGGTGCAGGTGAGTTTGATGGCAGCTCGGGGAGCCCAACCCCGGCTGCTCCTGCCGCTTTTCGGGGGCCCGGTCCCACCCGGGCACCCCGCATTCCAGGATCGTTGGAGAGCCGCTAGGGGAGCCCACCCACAGCGGCTCCCTCCGGCTCCCCGACTGGCCAGCACCCTCGCGTGCTGCCGCGGGAGCTTAGCACTTCCATTCTGGTCTGCCCACGGAGGCTGCCGCTGGTCTGGCGGGACATCTGGGGACTGCGACGGCACTCCCCCCACCTTCTTCCTGCCGCGGGGGAGTGCGGCTGCACTCCCCCTTCCTCACAGTCCACACCGGGGCCCTGAGTTGGGGGTACCGGGCCCCAAGG
Organism: Calotriton arnoldi; assembly: GCA_963921515.1. NCBI lineage: Eukaryota > Metazoa > Chordata > Amphibia > Caudata > Salamandridae > Calotriton > Calotriton arnoldi. The sequence goes on from CAWUFW010002971.1 coordinate 1,939,202, forward strand.
AGGGCTTCACGAGGAGCGTGACGGCGCTCCCCGGCTTCGGCTTCTCGTGCTGCGGGGGAGTGCGACGGCACTCCCCCCTCCCTCCTGCAGCCACCGGGGCCCAGAGTTGGGGATCCCAGGCCCCAGAAATCTTCACGGGGAGCGCAACGGCGCTCCCCGACTTCAACTTCAGCGGCGCCCAGAGTTGGGGGTTCCGGGCCCCTGGGGATTACTTCACGGGGAGCGCGACGGTGCTCCACTAGACTTCCTCTTCGTCGGGGGCCAGGGTAGGCTCTTAGCACCCTCTGTGCACCTTCACGGGGAGGGTGACGACACTCCCCGACTTTTTCATAGTCGGGTCCAGGGTAGGCTCCTGGACCCCTGGGGCTCATTCACGGGGAGCGCGACGGCGCTCCCCGACTTTCCTTTCTTCTGGGGGCAGCCCCCGGGACCTGCCCCACCCCAGGGGCACATCCAAGACCGGCGTCGGAGCCCCACGCGCGTCGTCGTAGGTCCCATTAGAGGTCAAAGGTTGCCTACCTTCTGGGGGGCACATCTCAGCCCCCAGGGGACCAATTTGCACGATTTTGGCCTCTTCTTGCTCCTGGTGGCCAGCCCTAGCCACCTGAAGCACTTTTCACCACCCTCCGGGCCTTCAGGAGGGAGAGCTTGGCAAAGAGCTGTCTTCACTGGCTCCCTACGCCAGCCTTTCACCTGGCTCTCTTTCTGAGCCTCTCTTCTCCTTGCGCAGAGGCCCACGCTTCTCCTCACTGGCCCTGGACTCCCTCCAAGGCGCAGTCCAGAGTCCTGGAACAGTCAGGGGGTTCCTCCTTCCAACTGCCCATAGCACCAGGCTACACCCCAGAGAGAGCTCCTCTTCCTGTGCAAGACCTTTTAAAAGAATTTGGAGGGGGCTGGCAGGAAGGCCCTTCTGCCCTATCCTGCAGTGACACATCACCTCTCTGCCCCAGCTCCCTCCTTCCTGCACAGGCCTCTGGGATACTTAAAAATTGCGTCGTCCAGGGGTCTCATGCCACTTGGTCTCTGAAAAGCCCCCTTCCCCCCTTGCTGCTTTCATGGCCCGGGCCCGGAGCAGGCCTGGTGCCAGGCACCGGGTGACAGCTGCTGATGGATAACCTGCAGCTCCATCCCCATCTCTTCCTCTTGGAGAGAAGACCTTCGCCCTTGGAATCCTTGTAGTGAAGGGCTAGGCCTCTGATGCTACAGCTTGGGGAGGAAGGTAATTAATTCAGCCTGGACACACAAACGAATTTGAGGGGTAAGAGGAAATAGTCCCACTCCGACCTCCTACGCATGTATCTGAAACACAACCTAGAAGAGGGACTTAAAAATCTGAGAGCTGTGAGTGCACGTGGGGGAAGAAAAACACATACGTGTATTAAAACTGCCCTCACACACAGCAAGCTGTGTCATGCTTCATCATAGGGCTGCTAACACACCTCCGCGCAGACCAACGCTGGAGGTGGAGCAATAGGGAGGGGGAAGACAATACAACACAAAATAGACAATAATGTGGGATCACACGTGAGAAATGTGCAGAAAAACGTGCTTTAAAACTGGTTCCAAGGAGTCCCTATTATAATTTTAATACTGGGTACCCTGTCCAGAATAAAATATGGTCACAACAGGACCAGTGGATGATGGACTGGGGAGCTTATAATGAGACACCAGTCCCTCCACTCTGCAAAACCGTCGACATGTTTCAGCCGGCCAAATGCACTACCCCGGCTTTCATCAGGAGTCACACCAATATGATCCCGGCGCCGGGAGAGACCAAATGGGTTGGCCACAGCTCACCTTGATGTAAGTGTGACTATAAGGAGCTGTCCTCGCTCCCCCGCCAGTTCAAGTCTAGATTTTAAATGAACTCGGTTGCTCGTGGAGAGCAAGGGGCTCTCCCACATTTAACCTGAGCAGTTACTCAGAAGGGTGACTATCCTTCACCCCTCGATCATAAGGAGGTAGGGTTAACACCCAGGGAATCATATTGGTGTGAGTCGTGATGAAAGTCGGGGTAGTGCATTTGGCCGGCTGAAACATGTCGACGGTTTTGCAGAGTGGAGGGACTGGTGTCTCATTATAAGCTCCCCAGTCCATCATCCACTGGTCCTGTTGTGACTATATTTTATTCTGGACAGGGTACCCAGTATTAAAATTATAATAGGGACTCCTTGGAACCAGTTTTAAAGCACGTTTTTCTGCACATTTCTCACCTGTGATCCCAGAAATTATTGTCTATTTTGTGTTGTATTGTCTTCCCCCTCCCTATTGCTCCACCTCCAGCATTGGTCTGCGCGGAGGTGTGTTAGAAGCCCTATGATGAAGCATGACACAGCTTGCTGTGTGTGAGGGCAGTTTTAATACACATATGTGTTTTTCTTCCCCCACGTGCACTCAAAGCTCTCAGATTTTTAAGTCCCTCTTCCAGGTTGTGTTGCAAATTAATCCAGCCAGGCTCTGGTTATGAGCTGAGTCAGAGGAATATGACATTTCATAAGCAGTACAGATATGGCGTTGGACTCAGCAGAATACTTATTTTTACACAACTTACAGTGTAATTTGGTGCGTGTATGGAATTTGTAGGCCCTATGAAAGTGAAACTACCCTATGTGGTCCCATCTTCATAGGAGAGTAATGGAGTGCTCCTACAGTGAAAACAGTAAAGCACACTGACTTTCCCTTACATGTGTCTTCCCACACTATAAAGCCTATTCCATGTCACCACCCAACTCTGCATAATTCCTGCACACATCTGTACCTGCTCCTGGGCTGCGCACGACAGGAATCTTCCCAGCGCAGCCCTTACACGGGTGCACACGTGTGTGCACACGTGTCTACATGTAACCAGTCCGATGCCCCTTACCCCGGCTGCAGCGCAGCGGCCTTCTCTCACAAGGGGGACACCGGTGCAATCCACATGCAGTCTGTTTTATCATGAGTTCACTGTGGGTGAGTCCCCGCTTATGAGGCTCTCCCAAAAGCTCAAAAATTAGGTGTTCAAAAAGCAAAAAATCCGGGCTGCTCAGATGGTCAGAACCACCTTCTAACAGGTTTCAAACACACACTCCATGTAGAATTGGATCCTATGAACTGCACTTAAAGTTTCAGGGCTCCTGCTACTGATTTAAACATATGCTTTCTCCAGTGCCCCACCGCTCTTCTGAGTTGGATTCACGCTATTTTAAATACATCATATTAAATAGCTACAACTTTGAGGTCACTCGCATACAAACACTTAGACACAATTGTGTTAGTCCTCAAAACTATCTCACTGACATTGCAATGGCAGTAATGGTTGGGAAATCTATATTTTTTAGCCAATATCTGGGACAAATTGTGCTGCAAAATCTGCCATTCGGTCCTGTTCTTTTCTCTCTGGTAAACCTCCATGCCAGAAGAAGCTTGGCTTGAATTCTGCATTTCTGGGCAGCAGGAACATCTTAAGGATTTTGGTGGCCCTGGGCCAAACATATTTTTGGGGCCCCTGTTCGGAACAGCTTTGAATTTATGATCCAGTTTCAGCTCTTTATGCCCCCTTTGGCCAGTTCGCTGACCGTGCCCAGGCACACTCGTCCAAATTCATGATGTGATTACATCCAATATTCAGGGGTAGTGATGTGTTTTTAATATTATAACACAGCAGCAGCTCACTAATAATACTGTGAATAATCTCTGTGACACCCTTCCAATCTCTGTGACAAAACGGAGGTCGTCATCCTCGGCTCCAACCCCTCAGCCTGGGACGACTCCTGGTGGCCAACGACGCTGGGAGCAGCCCCGACACCCACCGACCACGCACGCAACCTGGGAGTCATCCTCGACTCAACGCTCTCCATGACCAAGCAAGTCAACGCAGTCTCCTCCTCCTGCTTCAACACACTCCGCATGCTTCGCAAGATCTACAGGTGGATCCCGACAGACACAAGAAGAACAGTCACCCAGGCCCTCGTCAGTAGCAGACTAGACCATGGGAACGCCCTCTACGCGGGAGCCCCGGCCAAGCTCATCAAGCGACTGCAACGCATACAAAACGCCTCCGCACGACTGATCCTCGACGTACCACGCCACAGCCACATCACCCCCACTTGAGGAACCTGCACTGGCTCCCCGTCGACAGGAGGATCACCTTCAAACTCCTCACCCACGCACACAAGGCACTCCACAAAACTGGCCCAGCCTACCTCAACAGACGACTCTTCTTCTACGTCCCCAACCGCCAGCTCCGCTCCGCCGACCTCTCCCTCGCCACCGTCCCCCGCATTCGAAGAACAACCACCGGCGGCAGATCCTTCTCACACCTCGCCGCCAAGACCTGGAACACCCTTCCACTAAGCCTACGAAAGACCCAAGACCTGCTGACCTTCAGGAGGCTACTCAAGACCTGGCTGTTCGACCAGTAGCAGCATCCCCCCCTTCCCTCCCCCAGCACCTTGAGACCCTCGCGGGTAAGTAGTGCGCTCTACAAATTCTGTGATTGATTGATTGATTGATTGATTTCAGTCCTAATTTGATCTAAAAAAAAACTTCTTTTAAGGACGCTACATGAAACATAAACAAATTTCTTCTGCAAAATATCTGTAATACATTCGCACACATCAAGCACATTAAAAATATATGAAAGGATAATGGTATTTAAAACCATCTGATTAAGAATTATTCAAGGTCATCAGGTCAAGACTCTGCAGAACAGAGCTGGCTGTATCAGAGGGCCCCCTGGAAAGCTGGGGCACTGGGCCAGAGCCCACTTTGCCCATGCCTTAAAAAACGTCTCTGCTGGGCAGGTACAACTTAAGTGTAGCAAATATAAATGGCTTTTTTTATAAAATGGTTGGAACTAGTCTAAGCCGCTCTCAACCACTTTCTCTCAATTTTTCTCCTAGCCATATCGTTATGAAAAATACTATTAGGCGCTATACTCTGATCTAAATTAAAATTAAACAGCTATTATAACAATGGACTAAATACTAGAAATATTATGTGGTTTAGTCCTCATTTCAAGTGCTTCTTATATTAAAACTTTTGATGTCAGTTTCGAAGAAAAATTACATGTGTATCAAAGACAACTGTAAAGTAAAAATAGAGACATGAAGCTGTTTGCTGCCATCAGCTGGTCACTATGAAAACTACATTTTATTTCCTCAATAGTGCTTTCTTTAAATTTGCACGAATTGATTTATCTCAGAGGAAAGAAAGCAATGTTTTATTTTAAAGGGGTTGCTAAATATATATCAATGCATGTCTTACTTACCAAATTTCTTTTGGAGTTACATTGAAGAGGAACGTGCAAATTGTGATGAGGGCAAATTTATATATATTACTTTTGGCTAGCGCGCTACGCAGCGCGGCGCGGGGATACGACACACCACACAATTAGTGTTAGCTCGGGAGTTGAACCACGTGCAGTTCCTCCCTTTTTATTCACCCCCGTGAGCCACGCCTGGCTCACGGATGAGGTGCTACAACAGTATCCGGTTACGTCACCGGACAACAGGACCGCTGACCTGTTACTTACCTTCCCAAGTTCGTCCTTGAGCATAGTCTTAATCAGTTAGCACACAAAGTCCTGAAGCCGGGAGCTTGGCTGAGGGTTTAATCTGAAACTGTAGCGATGCGGGTGATTACGGATAGGTGGGTCACACCGTGAAGTCATGACCGGCGGTGGGTCTGATGATGGTTCTCCGGTTTCCTCGTGACCTGTGTCTTCTTCCTGTTCACTGGCTGGATGGTGGTCGGAGTTCCGTGCCGACTCTGGAGGGGATCCCGAGACGGCGCCGGATGGGGTTAAAGGAACTTCCTTGAACCAGGAGATGTTCGGGAAACTTCTTCCACCCCTCGTCGGCCCGTTACCATGGTGCCTCTCTTGGCTACGACCGTCCAGGTCCCTGGTTCATGGGTGGTTTTGAACTTGCCTCAGGGGCGCCGGTTCCTGATGAGCACCGTCGCACCAGGTTGGAGCGATTGTTGCACGGCCTGGCGGCGCATGCTGGCTCAGTCATTCCTTCGCTTCCTCCTTTCTTGTGCACTTCGGGCGTCATGAGGCAGAGGTTTCCAACCTGGACAAGCGGGCAGTAGGTCTCTCCGGGCTCCATTGAACATCATCGCCCAGGGGGATTGTAATGTTGTACAGTGGGGCGTGCTCCTGTGCTCCCGGAGGAAAAGGTTTAGGCGTTGTTCCGGATCAGCCTGCTCGACGAGGGCGATGCACAGTGTTTTGTTCAGTGTGCGCATGAACCATTCTATGTCGCCGTTCGCCAGGGGCCACTCCGGGGTAATCCGGTGGTGGTGGATTCCTCGCTGAGTAAGGAACTCCGCGAACTCCTCTCCATGAAATGGGGGCCCATTGTCGCTCCTGATCTCGGCTGGGAGGTCGCGCATATTTTCTCCAGGATGGGCGCCACGTCTACGCGTGCTGTTGACGGAATTACCTCCACAATCGGGTACTTGGAGTAGGCATCTGTTAGACTGGGGTAGCTTGGCGCGGAGCGGGTAGGCTAAACTCAGGAGGCAATGTGTAAAGCATCTGCGCAGTCCACATTCACAGGCGACACACTAGGCACACTACAAAAGAGACTCCACACCAGGTTGTGTAAAAATAACTTGTGTATTAGGAAAACTCATTAGAGTCATAATCACAGGCACATATAACGCTGTGCCAACTGTCACCAGGTAGCAATTTACAGGGGGGATTATGTACAAGGCAGGGCCAATCGGGCCGCTGCCAGAACCATCACAGAGTACAAATAGTGAATGTAACTATCAGTAGTAAATGTGTAACAGCCAGTACCTACTGGCAAGATCATGAACTTAGCAAGGTCCCTTTAGCATGAACCAAAATAGGCATAAACCTGTGAACGTAGAGGCATCATCAGTAGCATAAAAGCATGATCCACCCCTTTGGCATAAATCACATTTGCATGAGGCATAGGCCACCTTAGATCCGGTAGAAGTCCATTATGCATAAAACCATCAGTGTAACCTTAGGGGAAAAGCATTAGGCATAAATACATTATGCAGACATCATGGCATTACTGAGAGAGGCCTATCCTGCACAAAACCATCTGTATAAATGCAGCATCCCAATAGGCCCAGATCATAATCCCCTCATTAGGCATGAACCATGAGCATGGGGCATAAAACATAATCAGTAGAGCCCACATGAAGCAATAACCCCTTCCTTAGTTGCACATCTCATCAAGCCATGGTGAGCACATTATACCGAACACCAATAATGTGCATAGGGGCCATCCAGGGACACATCAATACATCTGGGCATCAACCTTAGGCATAAAACCACATTATGCATCATAACAGCAGAAGTCACGTGGGGTATAAACACATTAGCATGCGACACCTCACTAGCATGAAACCATTAGGCATAAGAATATATTGTCCCACAATCAGGCCTAAACCAATCATGCGTACATCATGGCATCATCATGTGCATATTATACATGCCACCAACATTGCAGTCTAGCCTGTGGCGCCACTGCGCCCGGGGAGCCCCTACCCTGGGACTCTAACCCTCCGAATGGCGCAACCGTTGCAGCTGCCCGCCCTTGCGTGGCGCAGCTGAGGAAAGTTAAGTCTGCAATCAACAAGTTCTGGCAAAGTTAGAGCCTCTTGAAGCCTCACTCTGGGACTCCCAAGCAAAGGTGGCCACACGTTGCAGCTGCCCACTGTCAGACGGGGCCAGCTGTGAAATCAGCACCGGGGCCGGCACCGACAATGTACCCCGATGCACCCTCCGGGACTCTAAAGGTAAAAATATGCCCAAAAAGAGTACTGGCACCACGGTGCAATTGGGAGCCCCACTCCGGGACTCCGGGTGACCAGATTGCCACCACGTTGCAGCTGCCCACCGCCGCGGTGCAGCTGTACAGGGAGACCAGAGCTGGCACTTCTGGGACCACCCCCGGCCCCCTCGTTACACCCTAGCGCCCCCGCACCCTCACCGGGAATCCTCTTTGTCCGGTTCAGCTCACTGGCACAAAAGCAGATTGGCTCGGTGTCCCGATGCTTCCGGGAACACCGACGCTGCACCCGGGGAGTTCCACACTCACCGGAGCTCCCGGGGACTCCTCGCGCCGCTCCTCCTTGGCCACCGGACTTCCTCCGGTACTGCTCCCGACTCGCGGGGCTCTCCGCAGTCAAGCAAGCAGGCAGGGGGGGAATCCCACACGCCGGGACTCCCTCGTAGCGCTTTGGAATCACAGCGCTGCAGGTGTCAGCTCCTCTTCTCCTGGGCACCGTTGTAGCGCCTTGGCAGCACAGCGCTGCAGACGTCAGCTCCTCACTCCTGGGCAGACCAAGCGCTCACAGGGCGCTGTAAAGCAGGCAGAGCTGGAATAAAGTTATGGCGCTCACCAGGTGCTGGGTTTAGGGAAGCAGGTGAGCACAGTCAATGCTGGGCAAGATCAGCAGGCAGTGGGCAGCTCATCATAACAGGACAGCAGTTCCTTGGAACAGTCAACCCCCATAATGTGGCACTCCTCCGGACACAGCAGTCTTTACTCCAGTAAAGGTCTCTCACTGACCCTGTGGACAGCAGAGGGGTACAGATGGGCACAGGGGCCAACGCGCAGGCCCTTGCGGCGGTACCTCCTGGCAGAGTGTCCCCTCCAAGTCAAAGTCCAAGTACAGCACACCCACATGGAGTCTCAGCTCCTCTATATATACGCCCTTCACCCCACCTACTGGAAAAGGCCAGAAGCTTCTGGAAGTCTCCCTGGGGGAACCGGTCCCAACTGGTTTTGGGGGAGGTGTAGAGCACCCTGTCACTTCGAGAACTAGAACGGCAACCCACCTCAGGCGGGCAGGCACAAAGCCCACCAAAAATGGCGACTTGTTAAAAGTGACATTTCTCCAACAGCGTAAATAACCCTGCGTACACCCTTACGCAGCATTTATTGTTTTCCGTTCAACCACCCCACATAACATATTTATCTTGTTTCATTTAGAGTTATCCATAGGGGGTGGAAGTTCCCAATCCTAGCCTATGGAAGGCAGAAAGCACACGCACTTTGCACTGCTAACCAGCGCTAAAGTGCTCAGAGTCCTGAAACCACCTACTTCATGTTATGAAAAAGACTAGGGGGAAGGCAAAAAAGTTCCGGGATGACCCTGCAAGCAGGGCCAAGTCCAACAGCATCTATCAGGACAAGTGTGGTTTTCCCGCCCCTGGAAGCTCCCAAAGTCTATGCTCAGCTTCGACCACGGATCGGTGCAGGGTTCTTCCGTCAACACTGGAGCCGGGCGCTCCGGCAGGCTGGTCAGCTGACAAGCCTGGCACTTGCGCACCAGCTCTTCTACCATTGTCTCCAGTTCCAGGAACCACACCTTCTCTCGCATCCGGGACTTCATCTTGGTGGTGCCTTGATGTCCCCTGTGTGCGAGCCGGGTGGCCTGTTGCCGAAGTGTCTGGGGGAACGCCACATAAGGATACCTTCTTCCGTGTCACTGAGTTCGTTCCTTATTCTCCCCATCTTGGTTAGTTCGTCCTTATTCTCCGAGGACCAGTTGTTTGACTGTCGGAGAAATTCTCTACATGACCCACTTTGTACAGCTTGGAGGGTCCAGGCATACACGGGTTCAAGCTCAGCCGCCTTCTGAATATCATCCAAGGTCATGGCCTGAGGACACGCCGCTCTTGAGATCATTCTGATGTAGTGCTCTGATTCGTCTGGAGGGCCAGTTGTCTTCCCCTGTGTGGGGTGACGAGATAGAAAGTCTGCGGGGTTTTTAGCTCCTGGGTGGTACACCACTTCCATGTGGTAGTGTTGCAGCTGGACAGCCCACCTCTCGATCCGCAGCTGTGGGTGCAGAGCCAATCCTTTAAACAGTGGGACCAGCGGCTGGTGGTCGGTCACCACTGTGAAGGGTTGACTGCTCAGATACAGGTGGAAATGATTGCACGCCCACTTGATGGCGAGTGCTTCGTGCTCGATTTGTGTGTGCCTGGATTCGGTTGGATTCAACGATTTACTGGAAAACGCTAGTGTGACCCATCATACTGGCTCCTGTTCCTGGGTCAGCACTGCACCAAGGCCCACTGGACTTGCATCTACCAGCAGCTCTGTTCTATGGGCTGGGTTGAAGTACGCTAGGGTGGCTTCACTGAGGAGGGCATCTTTGATGCTCTGGAATGCCTTGTCTTCCTGGGCACCACAGGTCCATTTGGCTTCCGTTTTGGTGAGGGCTCGCAGTGGTGGCCATGCCGAGGAAACTCCTCACTTCCAATGGGGTGCTGGGGGCCGGCGCATCACGGATGGCTTGTGATTTGCGGGGGTCCACCTGAATACCCTCTTGGTTGAACACATAGCTGAAGAACTCCAGGGAGGGCTGGGAGAATGAACACTTTTCCCAGTGTAACGTCATACCATGCTCGCTGAGGTGCCGTAGGGTGTCTTTCAGGTGTTTGTGGTGTTCTGCAGCTGTTGCTGAGTGGATCAGTATATCGCCACTGATGTTTAGCACACCAGGTAGCCCTGACAACATTTCTCGGATGATGTTCTGAAAAACTTCGGATGCCGATGATATTCCGAAGGTCAACCGTTTGTAGCGCCGCAGCCCCAGGTGAGTGCTAAACTTCATTATATACCTGCTCTCTTCTGCTACGGGTAATTGGTGATACCCCGCGTTGAGGTCCAACTTGGAGAACCATCGGGATCCGTTTACATCCGTGATTATGACATCCATCGTAGGGGTGATGTGTCGTTCTCGTTTGATTGCCCGATTGGGGAGTCTCATGCAGATGCACAGCCGTATTGTGCCTGGCTGCTTGGGCTTTTCGGTAATTACCATCGGCGACACCCACGGCGTTGGGCCTGACACTCTCTCGATCACACCCTGCCTCTCGAGTTTCTCCAACTCCTTCTCCACCAATGGCCGTAGGTGGAAGGGGACTCATCGGTGTCTCAGTGCCACCAGGGTGATGGTCTTATCGATGTGCAGCTTGATGGGCGGGCACTTGAGGCGACCTAGTCCTTGAAATAGTTCGGGGAACTGGTCTAGAATGTCTTCGACCTGGTGTGTTCAAACACTCCTCGTGAAGGACACCAGACTCAGATCCTCGGCGGTGTGGCTGCCGATCAGGGTGTCCGCTTCTCGGTCTATGACGTGGATTGTTGTCATTACTCTTGGTCTTCTGATTTGACTGGTACTGACATCTTCCCTCTTAAGGGTAATGGGGCTTGGCTTCCGTAGGCGTATATTCTCGTTTTGGATGGTGTAAGTAGAGGCTTGGGCTTGAGCTGGTGATACTGTTGAACACCCATCATGTTGACCGAGGCCCCGGTGTCGATGATTGCCTTGACTTCGGACCCTGCGATCCTGACCACGCACGTGGGTTGGGGCCTCCGGCGGCGCTTGAGCTCTTGCGCAAATGATAGGAGGTATGTTTCCACGTCATCATCATCCGATGAGTCCTCTTGCCCTTGGCTTACCCAGCTGGCCCCTTTTGGCTCTTCACGTTGCGATATGTTTGTGATTGACAACTGACGTACTGCTCTGGACGGTGCTGCCTCTGCACCCTGTTGTCTCTTCCTCTGGTTTTCTTCCGGCACACCACTGCAAAGTGGTTAGGAATGCCACAGTCGGCGCAGGTCCTGCCTTGGGCAGGACATTCGCCCGTCGAGTGTTCTTCTCGCCCGCAATAGCCTCACTTCCCCTTGGTCCCTGGTGGTTTTTGTTTCCGGTACATGTCGTGTTTTGCCTTCACGCGGAGGCTGTCGACCCTCTCTGTCTTGACACTTGCTGGTCTTTCTTGGGCTCTCGTGAGGGCTTGGTCAATCTCGCTGGCACTTGCCGCCGATAGGTCATGCGTCCTCACTAGTATTAGTAGGTTTTCCAGGCTTATTTCTTGTTGGTGCAATATGAGTCCTCTGAGCACTTTGTCCCGACACCCTTGGATGATCTGCGCTCTGATCTCCTCCGGCTGATCTTCTGTTGTGCAGGTGCTGGCCAGCTCGCACAGGCGGGCATAGAACGCATCGATCGACTCCCCCTCCCGTTGGCGTTCCTGGTGCAGCTTAAACCTCTCATAGTCTGGGTTGAGCTGTGGGTAAAAGTGTGCATTCAATGCCCGAACGGCCGCGTCGTAGTCCGTAGCAGTGCCGGTTTTGGCAGATGCTTGAAGAGCTTGAAGATCCCATCTCCGGCATAATGGAGTAGTAGTGACTGTAGTAATGTAGTCCACACTGGTAGATGTAGTTCAGGTAGATTTATTCAAGTAGATAACGTGTAGCTTAAATCCTGTACAGCAGGTAATTAAAGTCTGTAGAGCAGCCCCACCAGGAGCAGCCTGCTAGCTGCTCAGCCCTTCCATGAACTGTCACCACTCATACCCAGTCACTCAAACATTCCACTCATGGCCCACACATCAACATTCCACACAGAACACTCACACTGGCTGAGCAGCTAGGAACAAGATAACATAGTACATAATAACACAACATGAAGATACTACATTATCTCCTTCCTATAAAATAGAAGAATAATTAAACTAAACTTTAAAAACTATAAACAACAATGTACAACAAAAGTAAAAGGTTCATAACCCAGGGATGAACAGTAGAAACTGCATCACGAGAGGGAAAAAACCACACAAGGAGGAAAGATACATACAAAATACCCCTTTAATAAATGTAATGTGTATACTTTCCATGTAAGGAGAAAAACCATGGAAAAATGTGGGAAAAGGGACTAAGACCCAAATTCCTGCCCCTAACTAAGGGACCCAAGGGACCAAAACCCTGTTGAAAGGTAGTGAAAAACTCCCACTACAACAAAACTGGCGTGCGGCACATGGTGGCTTGCGCACACAAGGAAAAAAAAACCTTGCAACAAGAACAACCCTCATGTAAGGGTGCAATGACGTAATATATGGACATGGGACAAAAACCCATTCCTAGAGTGAAAGGGAACAGACCCCTTAAGCGAACCCTCATGTAAGGGTAACATGCAAAAGAAATAGGACTAAAACCCATCCCTGCGTGAACTGTAAACAAATGTGAAAGGGAAACAAAACCCTCAACCCAACCCTCCTGTAAGGGTACTGTGTTTAAAAGTGAGGATATGGGACTGAAACCCATTCCCATCCCAAAATAAGGGACACAACTTTAGGAAAAGACAAGCCAAACACAACCAAAATATGCAATACACTGAATGGCCTGTGACATCCACCCTACATATAGAAATGGGATACCCTGGTGAATAACAATTTGAAGGCATAATTAAATGCAACATACTGTTTTGAGCACAATTCAACTAGCCCTTCACCGGTGAGCGACCACTCACCCGAGTGTTTTAGGCAAGACACACCTTTGCGTAAGGAAACCAAATGCTAAACATGCCTATACACAACCTAACACAGTTGGCATACAACTAAAACATGTCACTTTTAAAAACAACATACTATGGATAATATATAAAGTACCACTTTTGAAAAATAATTCACTGTCCACATAGATGATGCTGACACAAAAAATAAACAGTTTCCAAAAGAAAGTAGCGAAGGTAAGTCCACTTTTCTTTGTATGAGTTGACATTTTTGACTTGCTGCGCTTTTCAGTAAGAGATTAATTTTATTTCTAAATGTACATTACCCAGCTGACAGTCATAAGACCTCACGCGCCTCACTGGACCATGCTAAGATGCTGCTAAACAAAACTAAACTCCAAAGTCCTTGACAGAAAAAAAATCCATTGACGACGTGTTAACGTCTCTTCTGCTTCGCATACAACAGGCAATTAAAAAACTAATGCGTGGTTGGCAAAAAGTAAACAGACGACAACCGGGAAAAAAAGAACGGCCAACTCCAAGATGGCGGCACGTACGTGACGCTGAGCTGGGTGGCTCACGGCACGTCTGTTCATAAGGAAACGACTGACATCAGCAGGAAACAAGCAGAATACTCCGTCGTTACAGAAGATGCCTCAAATGCAGCACGCGACTTCAAACTCCAGGTAAGCTGCATGCACATGGAAAGGCTCGTGCGATCAATTTTGAAGTTTGAAAGTGACAGTTTACTTGCCAGGATCCATGAAAGTCCCATGAAATTTTACAATTTCGCCGAAAATGGCCCCATCCAAACGCCGGTACAGAGACTGGAATGAAACCAAATCACCACGATACTGATTTCAGACCGCCACATGAGCCTCACATGAAACCTGTCCCAAAAGCACAAATAATACAGTTGTTGTACTTTTGAAAGAAAATCGTCATTATAGGCCAACTTGAGCTCCCCGTGTAACAGAGACAAAAAAGATGAAAGTCTGTGGGGCACAAAAACTTGCTGCAGTACAAATGTCATGCAATTCTCAACGAGTGCAACATACAGATGCAGGCTCACGAGAGCAAAAAAAACCCACACAGTATAAGCATCTCCCTTATTGCGCACACATTCAGAAGACAGAGAAGGCTGTCAGATTACTGTGAAGTAGACATGCTTGCAGACAGTGCACTCCGTTTACCTGCCATAAAACGCTGCCAAGTCCAAAGCGAATCAATTGCTGCCATTACTCGTTGTAGGCATGTCCATAACATCTCAAACTGCGCAGCATTCATTTTAGAGATGACATGAAGCAAGTCTAGATTGATAATGCTTACTTCCCTTGAAGTCGCAATTCTTGTCAAAACGTGCCAGATTGACAGAGTACAGCATGCTTGGGCTGGGACTGTCCGATGTGATGGGCACTGGTGGGCTTGCAAGGCGTGCTGTTCCATTTTCCTTCGTTTTCTTCGTGGCTTCCTTTGTTTCCGTGTTGCCTCCTGTGACCCAGACTTTGTTTGAAATGTTTCCTTGTGTTGTCTGACGCTTCTTTCACTGAAGAGCGTGAGCAAGTCTCCAACCCGTCGCCAATCCCATCCTCGTCGCCAAAATAAATGTAGTAATGTAGTCCACACTGGTAGATGTAGTTCAGGTAGATTTATTCAAGTAGATAACGTGTAGCTTAAATCCTGTACAGCAGGTAATTAAAGTCTGTAGAGCAGCCCCACCAGGAGCAGCCTGCTAGCTGCTCAGCCCTTCCATGAACTGTCACCACTCATACCCAGTCACTCAAACATTCCACTCATGGCCCACACATCAACATTCCACACAGAACACTCACACTGGCTGAGCAGCTAGGAACAAGATAACATAGTACATAATAACACAACATGAAGATACTACATTATCTCCTTCCTATAAAATAGAAGAATAATTAAACTAAACTTAAAAAACTATAAACAACAATGTACAACAAAAGTAAAAGGTTCATAACCCAGGGATGAACAGTAGAAACTGCATCACGAGACGGAAAAAACCACACAAGGAGGAAAGATACATACAAAATACCCATTTAATAAATGTAATGTGTATACTTTCCATGTAAGGAGAAAAACCATGGAAAAATGTGGAAAAAGGGACTAAGACCCAAATTCCTGCCCCTAACTAAGGGACCCAAGGGACCAAAACCCTGTTGAAAGGTAGTGAAAAACACCCACTACAACAAAACTGGCGTGCGGCACATGGTGGCTTGCACACACAAGGAAAAAAAACCTTGCAACAAGAACAACCCTCATGTAAGGGTGCAATGACGTAATATATGGACATGGGACAAAAACCCATTCCTAGAGTGAAAGGGAACAGACCCTTAAGCTGAACCCTCATGTAAGGGTAACATGCAAAAGAAATAGGACTAAAACCCATCCCTGCGTGAACTGTAAACAAATGTGAAAGGGAAACAAAACCCTCAACCCAACCCTCCTGTAAGGGTACTGTGTTTAAAAGTGAGGATATGGGACTGAAACCCATTCCCATCCCAAAATAAGGGACACAACTTTAGGAAAAGACAAGCCAAACACAACCAAAATATGCAATACACTGTATGGCCTGTGACATCCACCCTACATATAGAAATGGGATACCCTGGTGAATAACAATTTGAAGGCATAAATAAATGCAAATATACTGTTTTGAGCACAATTCAACTAGCCCTTCACCGGTGAGCGACCACTCACCCGAGTGTTTTAGGCAAGACACACCTTTGCGTAAGGAAACCAAATGCTAAACATGCCTATACACAACCTAACACAGTTGGCATACAACTAAAACATGTCACTTTTAAAAACAACATACTATGGATAATATATAAAGTACCACTTTTGAAAAATAATTCACTGTCCACATAGATGATGCTGACACAAAAAATAAACAGTTTCCAAAAGAAAGTAGCGAAGGTAAGTCCACTTTTCTTTGTATGAGTTGACATTTTTGACTTGCTGCGCTTTTCAGTAAGAGATGAATTTTATTTCTAAATGTACATTACCCAGCTGACAGTCATAAGACCGCACGCGCTTCACTGGACAATGCTAAGATGCTGCTAAACAAAACTAAACTCCAAAGTCCTTGACAGAAAAAAAATCCATTGACGACGTGTTAACGTCTCTTCTGCTTCGCATACAACAGGCAATTAAAAAACTAATGCGTGGTTGGCAAAAAGTAAACAGACGACAACCGGGAAAAGAAGAACGGCCAACTCCAAGATGGCGGCACGTACGTGACGCTGAGCTGGGTGGCTCACGGCACGTCTGTGCATAAGGAAACGACTGACATCAGCAGGAAACAAGCAGAACACTCCGTCGTTACAGAAGATGCCTCAAATGCAGCACGCGACTTCAAACTCCAGGTAAGCTGCATGCACATGGAAAGGCTCGTGCGACCAATTTTGAAGTTTGAAAGTGACAGTTTACTTGCCAGGATCCATGAAAGTCCCATGAAATTTTACAATTTCGCCGAAAATGGCCCCATCCAAACGCCGGTACAGAGACTGGAATGAAACCAAATCACCACGATACTGATTTCAGACCGCCACATGAGCCTCACATGAAACCGGTCCCAAACGCACAAATAATACAGTTGTTGTACTTTTGAAAGAAAATCGTCATTATAGGCCAACTTGAGCTCCCCGTGTAACAGAGACAAAAAAGATGAAAGTCTGTGGGGCACAAAAACTTGCTGCAGTACAAATGTCATGCAATTCTCAACGAGTGCAACATACAGATGCAGGCTCACAAGAGCAAAAAAAAACACACAGTATAAGCATCTCCCTTATTGCGCACACATTCAGAAGACAGAGAAGGCTGTCAGATTACTGTGAAGTAGACATGCTTGCAGACAGTGCACTCCATTTACCTGCCATAAAACGCTGCCAAGTCCAAAGCGAATCAATTGCTGCCATTACTCGTTGTAGGCATGTCCATAACATCTCAAACTGCGCAGCATTCATTTTAGAGATGACATGAAGCAAGTCTAGATTGATAATGCTTACTTCCTTTGAAGTCGCAATTCTTGTCAAAACGTGCCAGATTGACAGAGTACAGCATGCTTGGGCTGGGGCTGTCCGATGTGATGGACACTGGTGGGGCTGCAAGGCGTGCTGTTCCATTTTCCTTCGTTTTCTTCGTGGCTTCCTTTGTTTCCGTGTTGCCTCCTGTGATCCAGACTTTGTTTGAAATGTTTCCTTGTGTTGTCTGACGCTTCTTTCACTGAAGAGCGTGAGCAAGTCTCCAACTCGTCGCCAATCCCATCCTCGTCGCCAAAATAAATGTAGTAATGTAGTCCACACTGGTAGATGTAGTTCAGGTAGATTTATTCAAGTAGATAACATGTAGCTTAAATCCTGTACAGCAGGTAATTAAAGTCTGTAGAGCAGCCCCACCAGGAGCAGCCTGCTAGCTGCTCAACCCTTCCACCAACTGTCACCACTCATACCCAGTCACTCAAACATTCCACTCATGGCCCACACACCAACATTCCACACAGAACACTCACACTGGCTGAGCAGCTAGGAACAAGATAACATAGTACATAATAACACAACATGAAGATACTACAGTGATCTTTTAACTGCTCCATCCCCCTCCCTTGTCGCAACAAAGTAGTTGTTTAGTCTCTCTATCCATATTTTCCACCATGGGGACACGGTTGCTGGGTCTTCCAGCTCACTACACGGTGGTAGTACCCCTGTGAGGGCGTGCTGTACAAGGGCCACTGGTTGAGGCAGTGCTAGGGCGTCATCTGTCATTTGGTATAGTGTTTGGCCACTTTCCCTTGCGCTGCTTGAGGGTGTTTTTCCTCTTGCCTCCTGTTATGTAGTGTTTTTTTCCTTTCGTTTTTTTTTTACAATTATTCCTCACAGGCCCTGCTGGGGTGGCCTTGCTTGGTAAGGTAGGTGCTCCCTGTGGGTGACTTGGTTTCTTTGTTAATAGCAGTGATAGTTATGTTCCTCTCTGTGTGACCCGGTGTGCACTTGAATTTGCCTGTGCTTGTTTTTCTGTAGCAGCTTGTGCCAGTTGTTCCTTCCCTCGCTGCTGTCTCGGGGCTGTCTGGTGGTTGGCTCCGGCAGTGAAGACGGTGCCGCTGAGCGCTCCAGCACTGGAGCTGCGTCACGCTCCCCTCACTCTTCCTCGCGGGTGGGGCTGACCTAGGAGCACATGGGACGCTTCCCCTGCGGCTCGGTGGGCTCTTACAGCCTTTCTTCACAGCGCGGCGGCCGGTACTCAATGCGCTGCTATCTCTGCTACCGCTGAGGCTGATTCTCCCTTCTCGGCGCCGGGTGGACACAGGATGCCGTCCCCCGCTGTGTCAGCGATGTGGACACCGCGTCTGCCGCGGAATGGTCGCCGCGCCTGGGCACCGCAGGGCGCTGTCGGGCAACAGTCGGGCAGGTCAGTGGGGCGCAGGTTGCAACCCCCTCGTCGCCAGTGTGATGGGGCAAATTTATATATATTATTTTTGGCTAGCGCGCTATGCAGCACGGGGACACGACACACCGCACAATTAGTGTTAGCTCGGGAGTTGAACCACGTGCTGTTCCTCCCCTTTTCTTCTCCCCCGTGAGCCACACCTGGCTTACGGATGAGGTGCTACAACAGTATCCGGTTATGTCACCAGACAACAGGACCGCTGACCTGTTACACAAATGACCGTATTGACTCTTTCCGTTATACATCACTGTGGCTTCTTTGTTCCAATAATTACATGGGCATTTTGAAGTAAACTAATAAATCACAATTATACCGAAAAATTGAAGAAATTGCTTCTGTAAAGATAGTAAAGGGAGTTTAAAGTGACGATAGAGTCAGGTGAAAATGACAGCTATGAAATTCACCAGTTATAGTTATCGCAAGTAACTATAACTCGTCCTCTTTAGGAACTCTAACTCACGCCCCTGCCATGCACAGTGTTGTTGTCAATGTTCTACACACACACCTAGAAGGGACTAGAGATTGAGCCTCCCCTCACTCTCCCAAACTGACTCTTGAACACACTTAATAAGAAGGACTAAAAAGATCCCCACTCCTGGGGCAGACAAAGGGGGGGTGGCAGAAGAAACCTTACTGGGAAACCCATAGAGTTAATAAAATTGCCCTCACCCACTGAATAGTGGCATGCTTCATCATTGGCACACACTGGCACAGACCAAAGCTCAGGGTGGAGCACGTATCTTTTGGAAACAAAATTGCATTTTTTTAGTTCATTAGAGGGAACCCTATTGCAGAAAGAAGATGACTAAAACTGTCTAAGTGGTTACCTGTACTTTATGGGCCCCCCTTGGCAGGACCAAAATTATTATAATTGGGCATATCGGAGAAACAAATCTCCACTACCCCGTCTGCATGTACCGACATGTTTCAGCCTTTATCAAATGCCCCACTGTGTCACTGGCCTTCCTCGCGATACAGACACCATGTGATTTTAATGATCCCTCCTAGCTAATGACTAAATGGGAGTATGGTAGTATAGGTGTATGGGAATACTTGCCTTTAGTAGACACACTCCGAAGGCGTACCCAAGCCTTTTCATTGGTAACCCAAACATGGGGACAGAGTGGGGACGTCGCCCTATAATCACACTTTTGTCAAGGTGCAGCGTCTCTAATACGGCCACTCTGCTCCCTCCGACGTCAATAATGTCAGCTCGTTTTAGTTATCATCAGTGATGTTATCAAGAATGTCACAGAACATATCATGAGTGTTGTGATATGTCAGGTAGTTAGCAATGCAGGGGCGGCTCCTCCGTTAGAGTGGAGTAGCTTCGCCCCACTCAAAATCCCCTAAATTCCCGGAGATAAAAAATAAAATGGTAGTTCATTACCAATTTATTTTTTATCCCCCACCCCGTCCTGAGTGTCAGAATGGGGGTGGGGCCACTGCTGACTGACAGCAGCAGGGAGGATGGTGGGCTGTTTAATGTACTGTTTAAAGTGTGCATGTCTTTTTGGCCGTCCGACTTGCGACGGCCAACCATACACGGGCTCTGTAATCCTCTCAACCCTGCTGTCTTAAGACAGCTGGGTTGAGCGTAAGCGCAGGCCTCCAGTGCGCTGTGGAGCGCTGAGTGAGGCCGCTCCCTCCAATCAGGGCGCTGCGCACATGCTGCATGTGAGCAGCACCAGGATTGGGCAAGGGAGTTCCAGAAAAGAATAGGTCCAGAGTGAGGATGGCGCGTTAGGTAAGTTTTATTTTCTTAAATAATATTTTTTGCGTGCGCTCCCTGCACCCCCTATAGATGCCAGCTGCCACTGAAGCAGCGCATGGCGAAGGTGCTAGTTATAGTAACTTTACGACACAGGTTATAGTTACTAGAGATGCCTATGACTATTAATTTAAAACCGCATGTTTGAACTGTCATTTTCACGCTAATTTAAACGTTGTTTTTTTCAGTGAATTTCTATGGTTTTTTTAACGAAAAGTCAGATGTCCATCACCATGCTTGGTGTGGGTTTGGCCCTGCTCCCAAATCCCATGGGCGCCCTACCCCCCACTGCGCATATCCAGCCCCTGCCCGCATACTCCATGGGCGCCCTACCCTCGCAGCGGCCCGCGCCATGAACGGAGTATGGTTGGGCTAATGGCCTGGCCTGTGCATTTATATATATTCATTCCCTGACATCAGCGTTCATTTACTTCAGCCTGCTTTTCAGGAAAGGCTTTAAAAATCAACAGTCCTATTCAAACAAAGTGGTGTTGAAGAGTGCCTCCCCTTTGTCTTGAATACAAAATGTTAGCACGCTAGTTGTTCATTGGAACTAGATTACTAGGGCATGAACTGACAAACTGATGAGGTGTTGGAAGCACATGGTTGACTCTGTATTCTCACAATGCTTTATTGAAATGGATGAGGAACATATTTGAAAACTCTCAGAAATTATGACCTCATTTTAGCTTTCTAGAACACTAACCATACTTTTTAGGACAAAAACAAACCCCTTATTTTCTCATTTACAACAGTATTGTCTGTAGAGAATGATTTCAAGTTTACAACTTTGATTCCATCACAATGGCATTGAGGTGTGGGTAAGATATCTGTGAAAATGTGTCCTTATTTTAGCTTTTTTGAGCCCTAACGATAAATAACCATACATTTTATGACAATTGAATATTAAAATATTATGTTCATTTCTAAAAGAAATGCATTAGATCTACAGCTTTGATTCCATAAAGATGGTTTCAGCTGTGCCACACTTTTTCAAAAATACTGAATATTAGCTCTCTATTCGTTCATTAGACCACTGTGGGAAACTACAATTCATGATTAGAGAGGTCATTAACAAATGCTACTAGTGTTGGAAGTACATGTTTTATTCAGAATATCAGACTCTGTTGT
The DNA here is from genome assembly GCA_963921515.1 of Calotriton arnoldi. NCBI lineage: Eukaryota > Metazoa > Chordata > Amphibia > Caudata > Salamandridae > Calotriton > Calotriton arnoldi. The sequence continues at coordinate 1,960,851 of CAWUFW010002971.1, forward strand.
CACATGGCTGAGGAAGGCAGTGTGAACTTATAGAGAATATGCTCTTATTTTAGCTTCTGGTGCCTCATCCAAAAGCTCCACGAGACCGTCCATAAACTCCATGAGCAAATCGTTAGAGAAAAAGGTTTTATTTGAAACCGGGTCCATCAAATCCCACCAGACGGTAAGTATGAATATCACACAAACTAATTCCTTAAATTTGTATGCTACCACTAACAAATGATTTATATTGTGACAAGAATCTGTTATAACCCTTTACATGTGCTTCTTTTTTGACCCTCAATATTTGGCATTCACTACAGTGAAGTTCAATGGGGACCATGTCTCAGGATCCTGTAATGGCTGCTACAACGTGTTGTCCATGTTGTGCCCTGCCAATTGAGGGAGGGGGTTGGAGCCCATGAACCCGCCCCACACGCCTCTTTGGGTCTCGGCCTGATTTAGATCTTGGCAGATCTGGTTCCGCCATCACTTTTCCGTTGGTTAATCGGTTGGTTAATCCATCCGCTTACTAGGCGGTCCGCCCACTCAATTTAGATGCTGACGGGTCTACGGATGATTATCCGACCGAGTCCCAATGTCTCCACCAGAATTTTCCTCCTGCATCTACGGCGTCATAGGCAAAAACGGCTGTTGTACGGAGTTCTGTCAATATTTCTGCCGGGCCAATCACGATGCACCTTCCCGTCAACGTAACTATGGCGGGCAAACCTCCACACTTGAGTTGGCGGTTTCATAGGGTTGTAAGGTAGAAACGTACCTTTTTTCTTTTTTCCACTACCCTTTCCATCATGAACCCAATCGTCCAAGTCCTTCCTTTGTTGCTGCTACTTAACCACGAAGCAAACCAACCCCGTTGTCCCCGGATTCAAAGGTAAGCTTCTAGTTTAATTGTTTTCTTTTGAATTGTCTGTTTACATTTGCTCTGGACTAGTGCGTTTTTAAATTTCTCTTACAAGCATTTTTTTCTGTGTAATGCATATGTGTGTAATGTTGTCGTTTAAGAAATTTAAAGAAACACACCTATATTTACTTTTTTTTTTTTTATTTGGTGCAAGCTTCCGTCATGATAATGCACAATTTCACAACATTTTACATTAATCAAAACTGAATTGTTTTTCATAAACTATCAAACTATAAACATATGCATTTCACATCTTTTGAATAATTTAAATTTAACATAATTCAGTTATTGCACTAGTCAAGGTAAAACGTTTAAAAAAAATATATAAAATCAATGTTAGTTCTAAACTTAAATCATAATTTTAATTTTTTTATGTAACATTTCCCTTTGTCTAGTGCATTTTCTCTAATATTTTTTTAAGGTGCAATGCATTTGTGTTTATTTTTTCACTTATCAATTTAAAAAAGCACACCTGTATTAACACTTAAAAACGAAAAATGACAATTTCTTGGGGTGTAAGTGTCCATTATCATGAAGAATGCTTGCACCAAAATTTGTATGTCCATTAAAAAATGTTCTAATGTTTTAACTTTACATATATGTCATTTAAACAATCTTTTGTATTTTCTGTTATAAATGTAAGTAAGACTATGTATTCCACATTTTAATCATTAACATTTTTAATAAAATGAATTGTAAATGAATAATAATTTTGGGACAAACTTTGTAAAATTATTGTTTTTATTTGTAATTGAAATAATTCTCTCATGAACTTTATGTTCTATGAAAAAAAGAGTTTTCCACAACAATACCTTGTGGCTTTGCTACCCATAACTTGCCTCCTAAGCATAGTCCAAAGCGTAACCTCCTCAGGAACGGGATCTATTGGGCACAGAGCAGGCCCCTCAAGGATTTTTCTTGGGAGGGGTGGGTTTAGGTTTGGTAGGTGTTAAGCACAGATAAGAGGTGAATTCGGAAAGAGGAGTAAGGGAAGGAGGGGAAGTAGAGGATTGGCTTTTGGAGGTACAGGGAGCTGGAGTGGGTCATGTGCTTGTGTCTGTATGTTTAGCAGTTGCATGTGGGTCTGGTGTTTGTTGTGTATGTTCCCATGTGTGTTTTTGGCCAGTATTTGATATTCTGGTGAGTGTGTGCATTTGCTTTTGGTTGGTGTTTTGTGTGTAGGTGTGCTTTTGTGTGTGTGTTGATTATGATGAGTGTGTAGTTGTGGTGGTTGGTATGGTAGTGGTTCTTGTGGTTGTGGTGATGCTTGTGCGTGTGGTGGTGGTTGTGGTGCATGCATGAGTGAAATCTGAGCCTAAATATAACGTCCTTGAATCCTTTGTTTTTTCAGTGAATATATATATATATATTCATATATCACGTTGTCGCCGCTGTATTGCCAGGATTTCTCCACAGTACGGACACGGACCCAAGTTGGTGCATTTTTCATTTACATATATATATATCTATATCTATATATTTTTTTTTTTTCACTGAAAAAACCACAGGTTTTAGTTGGACATTTCACTCGTATAAAACCAGAGAAATTCGGCCATTATAGTTAGCTGACCTAACTATAACTCGCACCCCCGCAATGCACTGCTGATGACGTCACATATTACATCACTCATGACATGGTCAGTGACATCACTGATGACATCTCAAATAACATCACTGATGACATCATCCATGTGATCATCTGATGCACCTCCTCACACCCTAATATAATCTTTGATACATCTACTCTAAAATACAGACTACCATTCTCGAAACCATAGACACACCAATAGCAGTTAGTACATACCCACTCACTGATTCCTAGGTCTACACACACATCCACTCATTCACCCATACAGTCCTAATACAGCAGTCACTCATCAATACAGCCACTATCATATGCACTCATACACCCATACAGACACTCATACACCGCCACTCACCCATAGAGTTACTCACACACCTAGTCAATCATGCAAAGAATCAATCACACTTCCATTTACTCACCTATACAGTTATACACACACCACCTAACTTATTCATACAGATACTATCACATGCTTACTCTCTTATACAATCACTGACACAAGCACAGACTCATCCATACAGCCACTCTCACAATCACTCACTCTAACATATAGTCATTAATATACTCCAACACTCACATATACTGCCTTTCACATATGCAGTTACTCACACATGTACCATTGAGACATCCATTCACTCACCAACACAGCCATACACACACTCACCCACCCATACAGCCCATCACAGACGCACTCTTGAACCCATACACCCAGTGAATCACCCACTGACACATCCATGCACGGAGTCACACACCCCCCACCCACCCACACAGACACTCAGGCACCCATACAGGTACTCAGACAACCAATCAATAACCCATATAACTCATGTAGCTACTCACCAACCCATGCAGCCACTTACACATCAACTGACAGACTGATACAGACATTCACACAGATTAGTCACTAACTCATGCATTCAGTAAGACACGTTTAACCACTCACTTATACAGTCAGTCCCAACCCTACTAAATTGTCCATTCAGACACTCATACACCCACTCATTCTTCAATACACCTTGGTATATATATAAGAAATTAAATATCAATCAACAAGCAACGTTACGAGTAGTGGCTCACTTTCTTTCCGTAGTGGGGAGTCTGCAAATATATATATATATATATATATATATATATATATATATATATATATATATATATATATATATATATATATATATATATATATATATATATAAATATATATATGTATATATTACCTACTGGCAGTCGCCAGCAGTAGTTATAGTTAGGACCTAGTTTCCATAGGAAAAGCATTTTTTGATTTGCTAATATCTTTGGCGTCGTTTAACGAATCTTTGTGAAATTCTCCCAAAAAAGGTCTATCCAGGTCAGCTCCTATCCAGAAAGTTTGGGGGTGATTCGTCAAGCGGGCGGAGAAAAAAGGGGGTCCCAAAAGTGTTTTTCGTGTGTTAATTTCCATAGGAAATTTTGAGACAGGCTACAGCCCAAACTGCTGAACGGAATTACACCAAGTTTGGCAGAAATGTAGCTCTTGGTTCAGAAAGCTACCTCTTTTTTAAATGGTGTAAATCCGTTCAGTAGTTACTGAGAAATTAAAAAAATAAGAGTCAAAAAATCGATTTCCCATTGGAAACTTTAGGCAAGGCTATAGCCCGAATTGCTGAACGGAATTACACCAAATTTGGAAAAAAGGTAGTGCTTGGTTCAGAAAGCAACCTTTTTTTTAAATGGCGTAAATCTGTTCAGTAGTTTTTGAGATATTAAAGAAAAAAATATATATATATGTGGGTGGAGCCTAATCCCCGAGCACGAGCTTGGCTCTGATTGGCTGCCAACACTTCAAACCAGGAAGTGTTGGCAGCCATCTTGTGCTCGGACCGAGGGAGAAAGAAAAGGTGAGGAAAAAGATAAAAAAACAAGAAAAGGGGGCAGGGTAGAAACACCCTGACCCCCTAGGCCTGCTCAGGGGGTCCCACAAGGACCCCCAGGCCCAAAAAAAGCATTTAAAAAAAAAAAAAAAAAAAATCGGCTGAATTTGCGCTGGGTGCGCGAATCCGGACAACATTTTCTAAAAAAATGAAGCGTGGGCTTCATTTAATTGAGGCCCCCGGGTGGGCCAGGTCCCGGGGGCATTTGTAACAAATAAGCAGCCCCGGGGACCGCCACCCCCGGGGCTTTCTTAACATTATGTGCGGGAGGGCACTCGGCCCTCCCGCAGCCCCGGGGACCGCCACCCCTGGGGCTTTTATTAATTAGTCAGGGGGGCACACGGCCCCCCACTGCCCCGGGGACCGCCACCCCCTGGGGCTTTTAAAAAAAAATTAATAAACTTGTGTGGGGGGCTCAAGCCCCCCCACATGCCCTGGGGACCGCCACCTCCCCGGGGCTGTACACTAGTGGGGAGGGGGGCCGCGCGGCCCCCTCCAGGAGCCCTCGATGGCCCTGGGGACCGCCACCCCCCAGGACTGGCTCCTGCAGTGTCCCACCCCCGGAACACTGGGGGTGCCCACCCCCGGAACACTGCTGTTTGCTATGGCAGGGCGGGAGCCGTGCGGCTCCCGTTCTGCCATAGCAAACACTGATTTGGATTTTGGAAGCGAGAGCAGGTTTCTGCTCTCGCCTGCAAAATCCAAATCAGATTGCTTTCCACACGGGGAGCTGCATGTTAGAAGCTCCCCGTGTGGAAAAGCAATGCCGGCTCCCGCAGGAGGCGGGGAGCCGGCGGGACCGTGGGGGCATTGGGGCTCCCCCCACGGTCCCCAACAGAGAGGCCAGGCCCCGGGGGATGGGGTCCCTGGGGCCAGAAGTGGCCCAGGAGGGGGGCCGCGTGGCCCCCCTCCCTAAATCAATAAAAAAAAATATTAAAAAACTGTGGCACAGCCCCGGGGGATGGGGTCCCCGGGGCCACTTGAGACCTAAGGAGGGGTGCCACGCAGCCCCCCTCCTTAAAAAATAATTTTAAAAAATCAAAATGTGGCCATGCCCCGGGGGATGGGGTCCCTGGGGCCGAAATTGGCCTTGGGAGGGGGGCCGCGCGGCCCCCTTCCCTTTTAAAAAAAAACATTTTTGTAAAAAAAAGCAGGCCCTGGGGGATGGGGTCCCCAGGGCCCTGATTAATGTAAAAGGAGGGGGGCCACACAGCCCCCCTTGTAAAATTAAATAAAAAAATAAAAAAGCCGCATCGCGACGGAGGCCCCGCCCTAACTGCAGCACTCAGCAAACGCTCCCTGGCGCATTGTAAGTGGGGAATTAATTTCCTTGAATACTGAGGGTCCCTGGGGCCAACTAGCTCACCAGGTACCTCCAGTATGGCCAGGAGCTGCGTTGCAGAGAGGTGTTCAGAGGCCACGCCCCTTTTTACACCTCTCTGCAACGCAGCTCTGTGGCGCTTACTGGCGGTACCTGATGGGCTAGTTGGCCCCCAGGGACCCTCAGGACTCAAGGGGAATTAATCCCCCAATTTACAACGCGCCAGGGGGCGCATTTGCACAGTGGTGCAGGGAGGGGGCGGACCTGACATTCCAAGTGTGCAAATGCACCCCCTGGCAGATTGTAAATTGGGGGATTAAGTCCCCTTCAATCCTGAGGGTCCCTGGGGGCCAACTAGCCACCAGGTACCTCCAGTAAGCGCCAAAGAGCTGCGTTGCAGAGAGGTGTAAAAAGGGGCATGGCCTCTAAAGACCTCTCTGCAACGCAGCTCCCTGGAGCATACTGGAGGTATCTGGTGGGCTAGTTGGCCCCCAGGGACCCTCAAGATTCAAGGGGACTTAATCCCCTAACTTAAAATGCACCACAGGGCGCGTTGGCACACTTGTCACATCAGGCCCCGCCCCCTCCCTGCACCACTGTGCAAACGTGCCCCGTGGTGCATTTTAAGTTGGGGGATTAATTCCCCTTCAATCCTGAGGGTCCCTGGGAGCCAACTAGCCCACCAGGTACCTGCAGTAAGCGCCACAGGGCTGCGTTGCAGAGAGGTGGTCCGAGGCCACGCCCCTTTTTACACCTCTCTGCAAAGCAGCTCTGTGGCACTTACTGGAGATACCTGGTGTGCTAGTTGGACCCAAGGGACCCTCAGGATTCAAGGGGACTTAATCCCCCAACTTAGAACGAGTCATGTGGCGCCTTTGCACAGTGGTGAAGGGATGAGGTGGGGCCTGATGTGACATGTGTGAAAACATCCCCTGTGGTGCATTTTAAGTTGGGGAATTAATTCCCCTTCAATCCTGAGGGTCCCTGGGGGCCAACTAGCACACCAGGTACCTCCAGTAAGCACCACAGGGCTGCGTTGCAGAGAGGTGGTCCGAGGCCAGACCACGCCCCTTTTTATACCGCTCTGCAACGCAGCTCTGTGGCGCTTACTGGATGTACCTGGTGGGCTAGTTGGACCCCAGGGACTTTCAGGATTCAAGGGGACTTAATCCCCCAACTTAAAACGAGCCACGTGGCACATTTGCACAATAGTGAAGGCAGGCGGTGAGGCCTGATGTGACAAGTGTGCAAACACGCTCCGTGGCGCGTTTTAAGTTGGGGGATTAAATCCCTTTTTTATCCTGAGGGTCCCTGGGGGCAACTAGCCCACCAGGTACCATCAGTAAGCACAACAGAGTTGCGTTGCAGAGAGGTGAAAAAAGGGGCGTGGCCTCGGACCACCTCTCTGCAACGCAGCTCTGTGGTGCTAACTGTAGGTACCTGGTGGGCTAGTTGGGCCCCAGGGACCCTCAGGATTCAAGGGGACTTAATCCCCCAACTTAAAACGCGCCACGGGGCGCGTTTGCACACTTTTCACATCAGGCCCACCCCCTCCCTTCACCACTGTGCAAACGGGCCCTCTGGTGCGTTGTAGGTTGGGGGATTAAGTTCCCTTGAATCCTGAGGGTCCCTTGGGCCCAACTAGCACACCAGGTACCTCCAGTAAGCGCCACAGAGCTGCTTTGCTGAGAGGTGTAAAAAGGGGCGTGGCCTTGGACCACCTCTCTGCAACGCAGCTCTGTGGCACTTACTGGAGGTACCTGGTGGGCTAGTTGGACCCAAGGGACCCTTAGGATTCAAGGGGTATTAATTACCCAACTTAAAACCTGCCAGGGGGTGCGTTTGCAGAGTGGTGAAGGGAGGGGGCGGGACTGATGTGACATGTGTGTACTTATCCAATCACTCCGCCAAAACCCAAGCACTTATAAATTCACCATGCACTCTCCTTGCAATACTCTAATCATCCAGGCAGTACACATGCACTCATGCAATGACCCATGCACTAACACATGCACTGCTACAATACCCTGAGCACTACCCATGCAGTCCAGCCATCGCCCTGTCAGTACCCATGCACTCCTTCAATCACCCAGCCAGCACCATGTACTTATCCAATCACTCCACCAAAACCCAAGCACTTATAAATTCACCATGCACTCTCCTTGCAGTACTCTAGTCTTCCAGTCAGTACCCATGTAAGCAAGTAAATAAAAGTAAGTAAGTCCGTTTTTATATAGCGCAGCTACTCACCCTTACGGGTCTCAAGGCGCTGGGGGCCGGAGTGGAAATTAAGTGAGCTATTGCCCAGAGTCACATGGTGCTGAGCTGAGCTGCCGCCGGAGCCGGGGATCGAACCGTGAACCCTGTGCTCCGTAGTCAGCTGCCCTGGCCGCTGCACCACACCTCTCCACTCATGTACTCATGGAATGGCCCAGGCACTAACACATGCACTGCTACAATCCCCTTAGCACTTCCCATGCAGACCTCTAACCACCTACACACTACTGATTCACTCCTCCAATTACCTAGGTAGTCCCCATGCACTCCAGAAATCCCTCTGTCACTACCCATGCACTCCTCCAATCACCCAGCCAGCACTATGTACTTATCCAATCACTCCGCCAAAACCCAAGCAGTTATAAAATCACCATGCACTGTCCTTGCAGCACTCTAATCATCCAGTCACTACCCATGTACTTATGCAATGATCCAGTCACTAACACATGCACTACTGCAATCCATTGAGGACTACCTATGCAGTCCAGTAATCTCCCTAGTACTACCTATGCAGTCCTCCAATCACCCAGCCAGTCCTATGTCCTTATCCAATCATTATGCCAAAACCCAAGCACTTATAAATTCACCATGCACTCTCCTCGCAGTACTCTAATCATCCAGTCACTACCCAATAAGTCATGCAATGATCCAGGCACTAACACATTGACTGCTACAATCCCTGTGTACTACCCATGCAGTCCTCTAACCACCCACACACTTCTCATTCGCTCCTTCAATTCCCCTGGTAGTACCCATGCAGTCCATAAATTACCCAGTCACTCCCTGTGCAGTCCTCCAGTCACCCAGCCACTACCATGTACTAATCCAAACACTCCGCCAATACCCAAGCACTTATAAATTCACACAGGCACTCTCCTTGCAGTATTCTAATCTTTCAGTTAGTAGCTATGTACTCATGCAATGCTCCAGGCACTACCTGATCACTGTTACAATCCCATATGCCCTACCCATTCAGTCCTGTACCCCGTTACACACTTCTCATTTGTTCCTTCAATTCCCCAGGTAATACACATGCAGTCCAGCAATCACACTGTCACTCCCTGTGCACTCCTCCAGTCACCCAGCCACTACCATGTACTAATCCATACACTCCTCCAATAGCCAAGCACTTATAAGTTCACCACGCACTCTCCTTGCAGTACTCTAATTATCCAGTCAGTACCCATGTACTCATGGAATGACCCAGTCACTAACACATGCACTGCTGCAATACCTTGAGGACTACCTGTGCAGTCCAGTAATCTCCCTGGTACTATCTATGCAGTCCTCCAATCACCCAGCCAATCCTATGTGCTTATCCAATCACTGTGCCAAAACCCAAGCACTTATAAAATCACCATGCATTGTCCTTGCAGCACTCTAATCATCCAGTCACTACCCATGTACTCATGCAATGACCCAGGCACTAATTCATGGCAAATACAGAGGAGGTCATGCTAATCACAGGGGTACCCCAACGCATAGTATTCCCTAGTGTATTTAGGTGTTTTCACTGTATTCTAAGTGTCTTTTAGCATAGCACTGGCTCCAGTCCTGGTTAGTCAGAGTCAGTTACCACCAGTACCCGTCAGTAAAAAGTTGGGGGCACAGGAGGACTTTCTGCTCCTCTGTTGGTTTTTTCTGCACATCTCTTGCTTCTTCCTGCACTTTTCTTCGTCTTTCTGGACTTCTGTTGCCTCTTTCTGCATTTGTCTTGCTTCTTTCTGCGCTTTTCTTCTTCTTTCTTCACATGTCCTACTTTTGTAGGCATAGTTAGAAATTAGCATTTAAAAAACCTTTGAAATTCACTGAAAAAACCATAGGTTTCAGGCACGTTATAGTTAGAAATTAGCATTTAAAAAACCATTGAAATTCACTGAAAAAAACGTACGTTTCAGGTACGTTATAGTTAGAAATTAGCATTTAAAAAACCTTAGAAATTCACTGAAAAAACCATAGGTTTCAGGGACGTTATAGTTAGTTGGACATTTCACTCGTACAAAACCATAGAAATTCCCCCATTATAGTTAGTTCAGCTAACTATAACTCGCGCCCCCGCAATGCACTGCTGATGACGTCACATATTACATCATTCATGACATGGTCAGTGACATCACTGATGACATCACTGATGACATCTCAAATGACATCACTGATGACATCATCCACGTCAAAATCTGATGCACCTCCTCACACTCTAATATAATCTTTGATACACCCACTGTAAAATACAGACTACCATTTTCGAAACCATCGACACACTAATACCAGTTACTACATACGCACTCACTGATTCCTAGGTCTACACACACATCCACTCATTCACCCATACAATCACTCATACATACAGTCACTCATCAATACAACACTATCATATGCACTCATACACCTATACAGACACTCACACACCGCCACTCATCCATGGAGTTACTGATACACCTAGTCAGTCATGCAAAGTATTAATCACACTCCCATTTCCTCACCTATACAGTTATTCACACACCACCTCACTTATTCAAACATATACTAACACATACTTACTCTCTTATACAATCACTGATACAAGTACACACTGATCCATACAGCCACTCTCACAATCACTCACTCTCATGTATAGTCATTTATATACTCCAACTCTCACAAACACTACCTTTTACATATGTAGTTACTTGAACATGTACCACTGAGACATCCAATCTCTCACCAACACACCCATACACACCCTCACCCACCCATACAGCTGTTTCCACATGTACTCTTGAACCCATACACCCAGTGAATCAACCACTCACACATCTATGCACAGAGTCACACACCTCCCACCCACCCACACACACACTCAGATTCCCATACAAATACTCAGGCAACCAATCAATAACCCATATAGACACTCATGTAGCTACTGACCAACACATGCAGCAGCTTACACAACAACATACATACTGATACACACATTCAGACAGTTTAGTCACTAACCCATGCATTCAGTAAGACACATTTAATCACTCACTTATACAGTCAGTCACGCACCTACTAAATCCTTCATCCAGACACTTATACACCCTCTCATTCTTCAATACACCTTGGCATATATATAAAACATATTTAAACTTTACAGAAACACACAGTCACTGGATGATGTCATCAGTGATGTCATCAGTGATGTCATTTGAGATGTCATCAGTGATGTCATCAGTGATGTCACTGACCATGTCATGAATGATGTAATATGTGACGTCATCAGCAGTGCATTGCGGGGCGCGAAGTTATAGTTAGCTGAACTAACTATAACGGGGGAATTTCTATGGTTTTGTACGAGTGAAATGTCCAACTAACTAAAACGTCCCTGAAACCTATGGTTTTTTCAGTGAATTTCTAAGGTTTTTTAAATGCTAATTTCTAACTATAACGTGCCTGAAACGTATGGTTTTTTCAGTGAATATATATATATATATATATATAACATACTTAAACTTTTCAGAAACACACAGTTACTGGATGATGTCATCAGTGATGTCATCAGTGATGTAATTTGAGATGTCATCAGTGATGTCATCAGTGATGTCACTGACCATGTCATGAGTGATGTAATATGTAAAGTCATCAGCAGTGCATTACGGGGGTGTGAGTAATAGTTAGCTCAGCTAACTATAACAGCTGAATTTCTGTGGTTTTTTACGAGTGAAATGTCCAACTAACTATAACGTCCCTGAAACCTGTGGTTTTTTCAGTGAATTTCTATGTTTTTTTAAATGCCAATTACTAACTAGAATGTCCCTGAAACCTATGGTTTTTTCTATGAATTTCAAAGGTTTTTTAAATGCTAATTTCTAACTATAAGGTAGGAGTCGCGTTTTCAGAGTGGTGCAGAAAGGGGTCTGGGCCACCGACCAGCGCTCAGGAATTCCGCTGCGTAGGACTTACAGGAGGTACCAGGAGGGCTTCTTTGACCCCAAAGTCCCTCAGGAGTAAAGTGGACTTCATCCCCCAACCCGTAGTGTGCCAGGAGGCGCGTTTGCCGAGTGATGGAGAAAGGGGGACATGGCCTCCGAAGACCTCTTAGCAATCCCACTGTGTGGGTCTTACTGGAGGTAACAGGAGGGGTAGTTGGCCCCCAAGGACAACCTTGGGGCCAACTACCCCTCCTATTACCTCTAGTAAGTCCCACACAGCAGCATTGGTAAGTTCTCATAGCAGGGCACGCCCCCTTTGCCCACCAGTCTGCAAACGCGCTCCTTGGCGTGCTCTTGGATGGGGATTAAAGTCCCCATCACTGCTGGGGGTCCTTTGGGCCAACTAGCCTACCTGATACCTCCAGCATGCCCCAGATAGTGGGATTGCTGAGAGGTGGATACAGGTCACGCCCCCTTTCTCCACCACTCTGCAAGCACGCCTCCTGGCGTGCTCTTGGTTTGGGGATGAAGTCCCCTTGCCTCCTGAGGGTCCCTGGGGGTCAACTAGCCCTCCTGTTATCTCTAGTAAGCCCCACACAGCTGGATTCCTGAGAGTTGTCCAAGGCGCACTGCTGCTCGGGGGATGAAGTCCACTTCAGTCCTCAAGTCCTCAGGACATAAGAGGACCTCATCGCCCCACCAGCAGTGCACCAAGAGGTGCGTTTGCAAAGTGGTGTAAAAAGGGGCGTGGCCTCAGACCACCTCTCAGCAATCCCACTGTGTGGGGCTTACTGGAGGTACCTGGTGGGCTAGTTGGCCCCTAACGACCCTTAGAATTCAAGGGGACTTAATCTCCCAATCCAGAACGCACCAGGAGGTGCTTTTTCACAGTGGTGTAGGGAGGGGGTGGGGCCTCCAGCGAGATGCCAGCTTCTTTTTTTATTATTATTGTTAGAAGGGGGGCTGTGTGGCCCCCCTTCTCTTAATATTTTGTGGGCCCTGGGGACCCCATCTCCCAGGGCCTGACCCATTTTTTTTTAAAACAAATTTAAAAATACGGGAAGGGGGCCCCGTCCCGAGGCCGATTTTGGCCCTGGGGACCCCATCCCCCGGGGCATGGCCTTGCTTTTTTTTTTTTTATATTCATACGGGAGGGGGGCCGCGTGGCCCCCCTTCCCTTGGCCTCTGTTGGCCTTGGGGACCCCATCCCCGGGGCCTGGCCTCACGTTGGGAACCGCAGGGGGAGCCCCAATGCCCCCGAGGTCCCAGCCGGCTCCCCGCCACCTGCGGGAGCCAGCATTGCTTTTGGACAAGAGGAGCTGCTGACATGCAGCTCCCCTTGCCCAAAAGCAATACTGCTTCGCTTCATGGAAACGAGAGCAGGTTTCCTGCTCTCGCTTCCATGAAGCTAAGCAGAGTTTGCAATGACAGGGCGGGAGCAGTGCCCCGTCCTGTCACTGCAAACTGCAATGTCCCGGGGGTGGGCACCCTGGGACATTACCGGAGCTGACCTTGGCGGGTGGCAGTCCCCAGGGCCAAGGAGGGCTCCAGGAGGGGGGCCGCGCAGCCCCCCTCCCAACGTGAACATAACCCCCCACACATATAATTATAATAGCCCCGGGGAGGAGGCAACCCCGGGGCTTGGGCCTATAATTTAACAATGCCCCAGGGAAGTGGTAAGCCTCGGGCTTGGGGGGGCCCGCGAGGTGCCCTGCCCATAATTCATAAGGCCCCAGGGAGGTGGCGGTCCCTGGGGCTGCGTGCCCCCGTGCATAATTATTCAAGCCCCGGGGAGGTGGCGGTCCCCGTGGCTGCGGGGGACCCTGAGGTCCCCGCATATATTTGGCACCCAGCGCGAATCCGACTGAAAATATTTTTAAAAATGCTTTTTTTGGCCCTGTGGTCCCTGTGGGACGACCCCCTGACAAGGCCTGGGGGGCAGGGTGTGTCTACCCCACCCCCTTTTCATCATTTTTCACCTTTTTTCTTGTGACTTGGTTCTACAGAGTCACAAGATGGCTGCCAACACTTTCTGGTTTGGAGTGTTGGCAGCCAATCAGAATGAAGCTTGTGATCGGGAGGGTTCGCGAATCCACTGCGGTCACCAGATATCGATATTTTTTTATTTTTTTATTTCTCAGGAAGTACTGAACGGATTTACACCATTTTAAAAAAAGGTCGCTTTCTGAACCAAGAGCTACCTTTTTTCCAAATTTGGTGTAATTCCATTCAGCAGTTCGGGATGTAGCCTGTTTCAAAAATTCCTATGGAAATTATCATGGAGAAAACGCGTTTTGGGACCCCCTTTTTTTTCGGCCCCTGCTTGATGAATCACCCACAAACTTTCAAGACAGGAACTGACTGGAGCGCCCCATTAGTTTTGGAACTTTCGCGAAGACTCGTCAAACGGCGCCAAAGATATTGGCAAATCAAAAAACGCTTTTCCCATGGAAACTAGGTCCTAACTATAAATACCCACTGGCGACCGCCAGTAGGTAATATATATATATATATATATATATATATATATATATATATATATATATATATATTACCTACTGGCGGTCGCCAGTAGATAGTTATAGTTACAACCTATTATCCATAGGAAATCCGCGACATTCTATTTGAAATAACGTTGGCGCCAGGTTGACGAATCTTCGTGAAAGTTTCCTACTTGTTGGGGCGCTCCGCTCCTACCCTGAAAGTCTCGGGTGATACGTGAAGCGGGGGCCGAGAAAAAGGGGGTCCCAAAACGCGTTTCCCCATTCATTTTTCCATAGGAACCTTTAGTCGCAGCTACAGCTCGAACTGCTGAACGGAATTACACCAAATTTGGCAAAGAGGTAGCCCTTGGTTCAGACTGGTGCCTTTTGCTTAAATGGTGTAAATCCGCTCAGTAGTTCCTGAGAAAATCAAAAGTAAAAGTACATATATATCTATGGGCGCGTCGGATACGCGTACCCTCAGCGCACCCTGCGCGCACCGTCCCGATCACGAGCTGCATGCTAATTGGCTGTCAGCTGGCTGTCAACATTCCGATTCAGGAAGTGTTGGCAGTCATTTTGTCCCTCGGTAGAACCGAGGGACAGAAACAAGTGCGCAAAGCGCAAAGGGGGCAGGGTAGAAACACCCTGACCTCTAGGTCTGCTCAGGAGGTCCCACAAGGACCCCTGGGCAGAAAAAGAATTTTTTTTTTTAAATCGGCGGGATGCGCTTAGGGTGCGCGTATCCCACCGAGAAAAAAAGAAACAAGTGCGCAAAACGCACAAAGGGGGCAGGGTAGAAACACCCTAACCCCTAGGCCTGCTCAGGGGTCCCACAAGGACCCCTGGGCAAAAAGCATTTTTTTTTTAAAAATCGGCAGGATGCGCTCAGGGTGCGCGAATCCTGCCGAAAATCGAAGCGCGGTCTCCGCGCTCGATAGTTAATTGGCCCTCGGGTGGCCCAAGTCCCGGGGGCATTGTGGGGGGATAATTTAATGTGTGGGGGCCTCAAAGGCTCCCAAGCCCCGGGACCGCCACCCCCGGGGCTTTTAAAATGGTGCGGGAGGGCTCTGAGCTCTTCCGCAGCCCCGGGGACCACCACCTCCCCGGGGCTTTTTAAATTAATGTAACAACCTGTGTGGGGGCTCCAGCCCCCACACGCACCGGGACCGCCACCTCCCCGGGCACTAAACATTTAAATATGGGGGTCCACTACGGACCCCCAGAGCCCCGGGGACCACCACCTCCCGGGGCTGTGCACTGAATGGGAGGGGGGCCGCGCGCCCCCTCCTGGAGCCCTTGATGGCCCTGGGGACCACCACCCCCAGGGCCGGCTCCTGCAGTGTCCTGGGGTGCCTACCCCGGGACACTGTAGTTTGCTATGGCAGGACGGGAGCTCGCGGCTCCCGTCCTGTCATTGCAAACTTGCTTTGGATATTGGAAGAGAGAGCAGGGAAACCTGCTCTCTCTTCCAATATCCAAGCACATTGCTTTTCCACATGGGGAGCAGCATGTCAGCTGCTCCCCATGTGTAAGCACTGCCGGCTCCCGTAGGACACGGGGAGCCGGCGGGACTGTGGGGGATTGGGGAGCCCCCACAGTCCCCAACGAGAGGCCAGGCCCCGGGGATGGGGTCCCCGGGCAAGTAGTGGCTCAGGAGTGGGGGCCACGCGCCCTCCCCAAAAAAGAAAAATAAAAAAATAAAAAAATGGAAAGGCCGGCCCCGGGGATGGGGTCCCCGGGGCCTTAAATGGCTAGAGGAGGGGGCCACGCAGCCCCCTCCAAAGAATAAAAATAAAAGGCCATGCCCCGGGGATGGGGTCCCCGGGGCCAATACAGGCCCAGGGAAGGGGGCCACGCGGCCCCCTTCCCGTTTTTTTTTTTATTAAAAATTTAAAGTAGGGGTAAGGCCCTGGGGGATGGGGTCCCCAGGGCATAAAAACAGGAAAAGGAAGGGGGCTACACAGCCCCTCTTCAGGGGACAAAAAATTTTTTTTTTTAAAAACGATCGGGCCCGCAGGCCCCGCCCCCTTCCTTCACCACTCTGCAAACGCGCCCCTGGCGCGTTTGCAGAGGGGGAACGAATTCCCTTGAATACTGGGGGTCCCTGGGGCCAACCAGCCCACCAGGAACCTCCAATATGCGCCAGGGGCTGCGTTGCAGAGACGGTAGAGAGGCCACACCCCTTTTTACACCTCTCTGCAACGCAGCTCTGTGGCGCTTTGGAGGTATATGGTGGGCTAGTTGGACTCCGGGGACCCTCAGGATTCAAGGGGACTTAATCCCCAACTTAAAACGTGCCACGGGGCGCGTTTGCACAGTGGTGAAGGGAGGGGCGGGGCTTCAGGTGACATGTGTGAAACAGGCCTCGTGGCGCGTTTTAAGATGGGAATTAAATCCCTTCATCCTGAGGGTCTCTGGGGGCCAACTAGCCCAACAGGTACATCCAGAAAGCGCCACAGAGCTGCGTTGCAGAGAGGTGTAAAAAGGGGTGTGGCCTCTCTACACTCTCTGCAACGCAGCCTCTGGCGCATATTGGAGGTTCCTGGTGGGCTAGTTGGCCCCTAGGGACCCTCAGTATTCAAGGGGACTTAATCCCCAACTTAAAACGCGCAACGGGCGCGTTTGCACAGATGTCACCTCAGGCCCCGCCCCCTCCCTTCACCATTGTGCAAATATTCCTCTAAAATCAGCCGAAATACGAATTCCGATTTACTCACCTGTTATCAGGAGAGACCTCAGTGCTGTATCTTTCAGCCCAGTACTGGTCCTGAAAAGTAATTCTAACCATACTTACCAGTAACTTGAATTTCCTTCCATAGGCTAACATTGACTGGTTTCACTTGGAAATTCTTCTAAGTGTGGAGTTTTGGAACTTTAAAATATTCCTCTAAAATCAGCCGAAATACGAATTCCGATTTACTCACCTGTTATCAGGAGAGACCTCAGTGCTGCATCTTTCAGCCCAGTACTGGTCCTGAAAAGTAATTTTAGCCGTACTTACCGGTAACTTGAATTTCCTTCATAGGCTAACATTGACTGGTTTCACTTGGAAATTCTTCTAAGTGTGGAGTTTTGGAACTTTAAAATATTCCTCTAAAATCAGCCGAAATACGAATTCCGATTTACTCACCTGTTATCAGGAGAGACCTCAGTGCTGCATCTTTCAGCCCAGTACTGGTCCTGAAAAGTAATTTTAGCCGTACTTACCGGTAACTTGAATTTCCTTCATAGGCTAACATTGACTGGTTTCACTTGGAAATTCTTCTAAGTGTGGAGTTTTGGAACTTTAAAATATTCCTCTAAAATCAGCCGAAATACGAATTCCGATTTACTCACCTGTTATCAGGAGAGACCTCAGTGCTGCATCTTTCAGCCCAGTACTGGTCCTGAAAAGTAATTTTAGCCGTACTTACCGGTAACTTGAATTTCCTTCATAGGCTAACATTGACTGGTTTCACTTGGAAATTCTTCTAAGTGTGGAGTTTCTTGAGCAATACGTAACTGAACGAAGTACA